>CM050163.1:287774625-287932539 GCA_027410445.1 Discoglossus pictus
GTGGGCAGCGTGTGCGTGGTCTGACACCTCGGTGCCCTTGTGCTCCCAGCCCCGGCACTTCCTGCTCCTCTCAGGCTGCTTGTATGTGAGCCCCCTGCTGCTGCCCCTCATGTCTGTGCCCCGGTCTCTCTGCTCTCCCTCCTCCAGTCACACTCACATTGCTGTGCGGATCGATGGCCTGCAGCAGCCTCTCCCTGATCTCCCGCGGGGTTACCGGAGCCGCTGTCATTGCCTCTGTCCGGAGATCACTGCGGAGGGCGGCGCGGCATGTTCCCGGAGAGGGATGGACGCGCGGGGAGAGCACCAGAACTACGGAGACTCCCAGACGCGTCTCTCCCGCTGGAGCCGAGCGACCGGGAGCCCCGAGGCACGACGGGAAATCCGCCGCCGCACGCTTTGTGACGTCACAGTGGCGACGTCTGCGCGTCACAACACCTCTGGGCAGCACGCACGTCACGTACGTACGTGCACCCCTCCAACAGGAAGTGTCACGAGCAGCGTGGAGCTGTCAGTGTTAGTGTGTGTATAGAGACTGGAGGGCACTTTAGTGTGATGATGAACTGTGACCACTGCCTAGCACACAACTACACACTGCGTGTAAATGTGTGTGTCTGATGTATATATGTACATACATATATATATATATATATACCGGTATGTGTGTGTATGTATGTACATATGACACCACCTAAAAGGGACTTTATCTTTGTAGTAACTAAAGCATTACAAATGCAGCTGTAAATATGAATCATGTTAGCGTGATTTCTAATCGGTGTCAGATACAATAGAGGCCTACCAGTTACCACTTGTGAGTGTTCAATATAACATGAGACAGCTGAATTCCGAAGAGGCTAAATAGTGCCTCTAATGGCTGGAATATCAGTCCCAAACTAATGTAACCGTGATAAGTAGAAGCTCACCAATTGTAGGCAGGCACTTTACAGGTTACTGACTGCCACACAGCAGCCTACAACATTATATATGTCACCCATAGATCATGTCCTTCACAAAGCCTCATAACCTGGTGTAGGGAGCACAAAACCTGGACTCCAAGCAATGGAATAAAGTAATATGGTCTCATGAGACACCTTTCACTCTATTTCCTACCCCCACAATGCCAAAGGACGTCTTCTTTCCACAGAGGGATATGTAATGGTATAGGCCAATGACGGCCATTTTACAGGTGTATCCTGTGGTGAAAACACAATTTTCTCTTGAAGTTCCCACATTCCAGGCTGATAATGACACTTTACATGATGCTAAATGAATTGTCTGGTTTTATGTATACCAACATTGTAAAACACCTTCCATGACCTCCCCAGGCAAGCGACCTGAACCTTTGTGGGAAGTTCTGGGGCTCAGAAGGTGAGGTAGATTTCTACTGCAAAGAGCCAGACGGTTTTGTTCTTGAAGAAATTTTTTACACCCAGTTCATGAGTTATATGACAACATTCCAAGAAGCACAAGTGGCCTTACTCCTTAATATAAATTTGATCACAATTATGTATGTATAAACAATATATATATATATATATATATCATCTAGATTGTATGACGGCATGATTTCTCCCATGCATATTATGATAGAGGACGTGGAGCAATCCAAAATACACAGCTGATGATAAAGAGTTGTCTATCTGTACATTTACAAAATACTAATAGTATATTCATATATGTTTAACTATGAATACAGAACATGCAGTTAGTAGTAACACACATAACGTGTTTCTCCATACTGTATACTAATAAGAAATAATACAATGTGAGATAATCATCAACTGGTACTGAAAGCAAACTGAGGCGATATGGCATTTGGCCAAGTATGCACATCCCCATAAAACGTATGAAAAATATGTTATCATACTTTATAAAAACAGGCAACATGAATACTAGATGTGAGTATGGAGACATGTTAGAATTAGTGTATATACATGTAAAATATAGAGAGAGCATTGAACTGTCAAACATATATCATAACATAAAAAAGCATGCAGTTGTCAGTCAGTTTGTGTAAATATTATATAGAATATGCAAGTTAAACTAATTTAGTCACTCATCACTGCAGAATCCTTTAGTGATGGGTACAAGTAAAGGGAATGGTCCATTAGGTAGGCCAAGGACTGCAATAGAACTTTATAATTGTTGTTCCTTTGTTGTGCACACATACCAATATGTTACACTGACATACTCTGGGGTGAATATACCACTTGAATTAGGATAGGGCAGATTCACCAGAAATGTCAATTAGAATGTACAGAAAAAATAGAGAGAGCTGTAAAATGAACTGTGTAAACACAAATATAACTTATGCATTGAGGAAATTTAAAGCATGTAACCTTATTAGGCTTAATGTCATGAAGCAAAGTCATATCCAGTCATATATAATCAGGAAAATATGGTAAATGGCATGTAAAGATCTTGAATCATCAGCTATGCAGTGTGTATATAGAATATACAGATAGAGTATGTAGCTGCCACAAATTCCTTGTGTACACATATACGACACCAGATACAGACAATTAATGAAGTACCATTTATATACAACACTAACAATTATACTAATTGTTGGTATTTACATTTATATACACAGCAAACAAAAGAACTGCAATGCAGTACTAAACACAGGCATATAACTGAATATATAACTTAAATATCTTACAAATGGAACAGTTGTTTACAATACATTTTAATGATGTATGTTTGCTGGTTCCTTCAGTGTATATGATGTTTACTGAACACATACCAAAAATACAGTCATCACAGAACACTAAATGTTTTTACGCTTCACTAACACTGCATACATCACCTTCCGATACGGAGCAAACATTACCTCAATCTCACAAAGCACACCCATCCTCACTTACGCAAAGACATATAAACTTCACACAAACCACTCAACCCTCCAAATGCACAAAGCTGTGTGCTGTATTGTCGTCAAACCGGCCCTGATGTCACTCACCTCATTGAATAACCTGCCTAAGAGGCCAGCAACGGTAACAACCCTTAGGACTGCAGTGTTACTAGCACAGCACAAAGGGAACGGCTTAATATGAAAAGGGTCATTGGGTTAATGTGTGAGAACTAGACATATTACTTACTACTAAGGAAAGTTTAAAGTCAATTACGCTTATTTTTTCTCTGTCAACATATTTAGATGCTATTTTGTTTAGATAACACTTCATTTTGACAGAATATGTTTATTCAATTTTGTTATTTTTGTTCTGTGAGAACTGGTGTAGAGATATAAACAAACTTGTAAAGTTTAAAGACCATAAACACTCAACATCTATATTTAGATGGGGTTAGAGAAGGCTCGCCCATCTACAGCCCTTAAAGTTCATGACCCATGTACAATTTTCATAATTGTTTGCTTCAGAACAGGCCAGTCTATCACTCAATTATTTTATTTACTACCAGTACACAGAAATTGCCAAAAAATATATCTGACTTGGCTCTCAAAGACTGGAACTGGATAAACAAGGTTTAGAGCGTCATACGGACCGAGCAGAGAGGGAGATCCTCCACTCAACTTTTCCCCCAAACAAGTCTGTTTTATAAGGGAAGTATTTATTCCTAAATAATGCAAGGCACACACCACTTGCCTAAAAAAAAATAAAGGAAATGGTTGGTTTAAAGGAAATGGTTGGCTGAACTATGGTGTCATCGACAGCTGTATAAATACAACAGTTAAGTGAAAAGTGATCTTATGTGAATTACTTTTTATCTTCCCTCCTGTAAAGTACAAAAAGTGATTATGCAAGTATCTGAACCTTCTGTTGAGACACTTCAGGAAGAAAGATGAACAGGGACAAATACACAACTCAATGGGGACCCCTTGTGGCTGATGCACAGGGATTCTGAAATCAAGCATGGAACAGCAGGTTATCCTCCTTTATACAAGATCCAAGATAGGAACTCTCCTTCTGTTGAAGCAGGAGACACCTAAAGAGGAATCACCCATCTGCCCTAAAGAAGGTGCAGTCAAAAACACAACAGATGACGACACAAAAATGACATTTCAATCGTTTTTACTGTAAAACAAATTCTCGTGTGTCCCCCCCCCCCCCCAAGTATTACACAAAATAAAAGTGTCCTTTTGGATCCCAATAGGTTAACCCCTCCTGGGCCTGCACCACATTGATTGGATCATAAATGTCTTGTGGCTTTATTTGAGGGGACACAAATTTCTGGGTCTCAACCTGTGTGAATGAAACCTACTGTTTAACATTGTCTAAATTATTATACTAACACTTAACAGAGCTAAAAAGCAAAGAGTTTTATTTTTTCACCAATACATTGAACATTTTCCATTTAAGATTGCTGCCTCATTTATATATAGATCATGTTGAATCTAATTTTCACTACATTTTGGTCCAAGGTACAGATTCCATTGTTACTTCCATTAATACACATTGTTCTACATTAGTTGACATTCATTGTGATTTACTCAAAATGAAGAATGTTTTCTATTCATCCTTTTTCGAGATTTTATGCAGACAATATGCTATATATAATACAAGGTTTAAATTCAACTCACTAAATATTATCCACTTTTTTTTAAATGCAGCAATTAAAAACGCCTTCTCTGAAAAAGAGGTCACTGGAAACAGTTGCTGTACTCATAAGCAGTTCATTGCATTTTTATGAGAAAAAGGACATTTTGAAAATAATGATGAATATTAATAGGATTTTGTATTTACATTTTTTCAGTTAACAGAAACCCCCAAAAACAAACAGCTCTATTTTGCTTGGATGCAAGGAGGGACTGCACCCTGAATTCAGACATCTTGTACTGCAGTTCAATAAAAACTACTTTTTTTCTTCCTTGTCTGTGATTTTAGACAAATTATAGGGATAGTCTGAGTCCAGTTACCGTATATTATATTCTTTGCTTCCAGATGGCTCTGCAGAGGGTTTGCTTATATGCAAGTAAATAGAAAACTGGTATCTACATATATAATGGACCTGGGTGTTCTGTCGAGAAATGTGGGGCTGGGGAGGGGGATGAGGGTTTTCAGGGTACTTCTGGTGGGTAGAATCATCATGTCCCAATTCTGAACTGTCCATGACATCCATGAGAAATGCAGTCAAGCTCCGAATAACCTGCAGACAAGAAAAGAACAGATAATTTGTGAAAAGCATAGGGTAGAATAGGGTCTTTTTGACGGAAACAGAGCATAGTTAGCAGAGGCAAAAACTGAAAGGGAATTACAAATGCCTTTGGTAAATATTGAGCTTAATTAACACATTCTAATAAATTCCATTATTTAATACTGATGTTATTGGACCAAATACAGATCAGTAGATAAAGACTATATATTTTGCTTTCCCTGGATTGCATACTAGGACCCATTCACCAATGAGTTAGCACCTCTCTGTGCCTGACATGATCTTCTAAAATCATACCACTCATGTCAAAAGAGTCTTCATACTTCTTCAGTTTCTTATGTTTCACTGTATTTTTTTTTTTATGTATTGGAATATATTCCAAGTTAGGTTAGGATACCTTGCAATTATAACCAAATGGAGGGTATATACATGGAGGTGGAATACTCACGTTGCTGGCTACTGTATATGCATTTTTTAATTTTAGTTTTGTCATCACCAGGAAGTAAAAGAGAATCCAGACACAGTCATCAACCTAACTAAAGCATTCCTACTGCTTTATATGAAAAAGCATTTATCTCTAATCCAATTTTTTACAAGGTTAGAAGGAAACATTGGGCTCATGGAGCAATCTTCTGCCTTTTGCCACATCTTCAACCTTCTACATCCTGTGTTCTTTATTATCTTTTTGTTGGAAATACAGCAATTAGTGGTTTAACCATTCTTAGAACTCTTGAACAACATTGATATTTTGAGAATATTTCTATAGTATAATCATGTTTTGCTTCTATGTATCAAATCTACTCTGAAATGTTGCATTCCATTCAATTGGATTGTTGCTATATATACCTGAAGGTAGACTGAGCTTTTTGCAGCAGTTATTTAATTTCCTGGAGCTTCCCTGTTTTTGTCACTAGTAATTACATAGAACTACATATACCTCATGAGAATTGTCTAGACTTTCCCATAATCCCATTACAAATTGCTTGCATCTAACTTTCAGCATACATCTGCCAGGTGATACCACACAGAATCTGAATGTATAGAAAGAATTTAGGTGTTTGAAACCAAACATGGAATATGAAAGACGAGATCTAAGTGTTGAATCGTGCCCAAATGCAACAAGAAAATGCAGATGAAATATTCTTAGATGCCAATGGGCCCAATGTACAATGTTGGTAAAAATAGGTTGCCAATAAAAAAAGCCACTTTCTCTTGGTGACAATCACATGTTTACCAGCACTGTGGCCACTTTGCTTGCTATGCAGAAAACTGTGTCTTCACCAGCAAAATAGGTGTCTTGAAATGGTTGGCTTTTTCTACCTAACCAGTTTACACTGAAGAATAACTGCTACAATATTAATGTACTGTGAGACAATGTTCTGTTGCCTAAATTAGGGTTTCCTCATCTATACAAGCAATTCCCAAATCTCTACCACCAAACAGGCCATGAATTTGGTCTAACACTGTGTGAACACAAGAGGAGCAATTCACATTCAACAGACTCTAGTTGCCTCATCTGTATTCAAATAGTGTTAAACCAAAATCATGGCATGGTGGGTCTTGAGGAGAAGTTTGGTAACTACTGATCTATAGTAATGTGAGTTTGGTTGAACAAGCAATTACATTTTCTTCCCTATCTTGAATTGCAATGTGTTATTGTAATTATAGGGTTTGGAGGGGGGAGTAATGAAAGAAATATTGGTATACAGAGAGGTACACAGCACATACTTCATACAACGCGCAATAGCTTATTGAACCTTTAGCAGTGTTTTTCAAACTACTTCAAAGTAGCTACCATGAAATTCAAAATCCCTTGCCAGGACCTTAAAATGTTCCTCTAATGATACAACTCATCTACAAGACCTTAAGTTACCTTCCCCATAATCACAACTTGTATTTCCCTGTTCCTTGAACAACACTTTGCACAAAGACAGACATTTTGGTTCAATTTTCTAATGGAATCTCTTGTCACAAGTAATGGAATCCGAGGGTTCGACAGGGTAGGAAACAAGGCCTGTGAGGTTTTATTTACATTTATAAGCTTTTTGTATTATTTTTTTGCATCCATAAATAGAGCACTGAAAGTGGCAATGAACCACCAAAACACAGTAGACATCCTTCAACTAGACAAACTAGAGGAAGCACCACGATTCCACGATGAACAAACTTCCAAAACGGACAGAAGTTGCAAAAGGGATTCTACGTCACTTGAAGATTTTTTTTTCTTCACATTATATGCTTAGGATGAATGTCTTCAGCCGTGTACTTTCTAGTCCAGATGATTTACAGACCTAATAGAAGGCTTCACTAGGCAAAATAAGGTGCTAGTTTTTGTAGCCATTCTACCAGTGAGTTCAGATTAGCAACTTCCCTGTCTACCAAAAATATCTGTAATCTTTTAGACTACACGTTCTTTTTCCAACTGCTATAAAATTAGCTATACATTGTACTAACAATTTTTAATTTTGTAATTGTTGAGATATGCACTCAATCATATGTGGTAAGTATGCTAATTTATGGAACAGTGTGCTGGTTTTGCTTGGTTGAGTGAACCAAAGGATAAAACAAAACAGTTCATTTTTAACCAACACAGTAGCTAAAATGCAAGATGTACCACTAAGTAGCATACTAGGCCATTTAGAGAAAATAGTTTATTATTAGATAGTAGAATATATAGCTATTTCTAATGCTATTAAAAGGACAACAAATAATGTTAAACATGAGTGTTGCAATTTAATTCTTAAAGTAAGAGCCAGTATTCACCATTAGATTAAATGTTTTCTTAATCAAATTATACACTAATGGCTAAATATAATTTCATATGTGGATGGTCACCCTTCTTTATTTCCATTCTCTCTGTTACTAGGACGTCTTGCTTTCAACTTATGCAAATGAAAATATATTCTGTCTTACTACACTCACTTAAAATAATGAGGTAGCTCAAAACTGATCCTTTCCTCCTGAAGGAAAGGCAATTACCATACTCTGAAACTGAATCATTAGGAAGGCAGTAACTCAGCATTTAAACTAGTACCTGACCTCAATCTTTTACAAGAGTTTTTCTCAGTTCTTTGTAGCTCTACATTACTAACACAAGGAATCATTCTTTATGCAAAAGCACACTTCTCATAGAGAGCCAATAGGTTTTTCAATTAACCCCCACAAGCAGTTGACTTAATACAGTATATGGGAGACCTTAAATATAACTATTTGATACTTTATGTGACAAGGAAAACTCCTGCTGTTTCTAAGAAAGAAGTGGAAAAGCAAATATAAAAAGTATACTTTAAAAAATGTGAACACTATGTTAACAGACGGGTGAAAAAAAATGAAGTGGTAAAACTTGCAAGAGTAGAATAACCAGCAAGGACAGCATCAATCTATATTTTAACACTTTAAGGCCAATGAGAATAAAACATTCTATGGCCTTAAAGCAATACACATTAGACTTGGATAGGACAATCAGTTCTTATCAGCAATGACGCTCTTTATTTACCATATAGAAATATCCCCCTATATCTGCTGAGGCACAGTGTACACTCATGTGACCTCTAACTTATTCCAGAAATGTGCTCAGTCTCCGAGCAGTATCAGATCTGCAATCAGATTACACTGGAACCCAGAACATCATTTAGAAAGACAAAAACACATATTAAAAGGACTCTATGGGCCTTTTTCTAATCCTACGATTTTGAAATAAGTAGCATGCAAGGGGAGGACGCAAGCTACTTGGCTGTTCTATTTGCGGCCTCCTGTACTTTTATTAGAAGTGAAAGTGATTTTACGTCTTCAAATTAATAGCACAACATTCCCCTACTCTCAAATTGGCAAATAAAAAAAGTTTATTTCATGTTCAATTTTCGTCATAAAGTCCGACAGGTTTCAACCTCCAAGCCCGTAGGACATTTGAATCCAACCTCCAGGTCCGGAGATTGAAGCCTGTAGGATTTCATGACGGAAATTTAACATGCAATAAAGTAGTTATTTCTGCCGATTTGGGGGTTTGAGAATGTTGTGCTATTAATTCTAAGACCTAACATCACTTTCTCTTTTAATAAAAGTACAGGATGGCTTTTTTTATTTGCTTATGAAGTGCTACGTTTTGACAGCAAGACCTACAGCTTTGAATGACTTCCAAGCCCCTAACTCGTGGTTCAAGCCCGCAAACTCGGAGCACTGTAAATGCAAATATAAATTCAAGACAGCACTTTAAATGATGGGGTACACAATTGGTGACATGAGAATTAAAGGGACAACATTCTCAAGCAGGCACATCTCCACAATGCAATACTTGATTTCATGTTTAATTTATGTCCAAAGTCCGATGTGCTTTAATAAGCGCCAAGCCCGTAACTCGATATTCAAGGCAGTCAGACCTTGGAAATGAATTAAACGTGAAATCAAGTATTGCATTGTGGAGATGTGTCAGCTTGATAATGTTGTTCCTTTAATCCTCATGTCACCCATTGTGTACCCCATCATTTACAGTGCTTTACTTGAATTTCTATTAGCATTTACATTTCTACAATGTTTACGGCCTTGAAACCTGAGTTACGACCCTGCAGCCATGATCCTGTACAAGCACAGAAGTTCCTACGGCTGACTGCATGGTTTGCGATCGGCTGTGGAGGGACCTCCTTGCGGCGGCGCACATGTGAATACTAGCGTAGACGTATCGCTACGCAGGGCCGTAAGCCCATCTCAAGGAATCGCAGAGTTACAGCAATCATCAATCATCAATGCCAGGGCTTCCATGTCCTAACTCACACCAAGCAAATAAACAAATACTACTGGTGACATTGGACAGATGGACCAGATTATACAAATACAGGAGTGCCTGCCCTGTCACAGGAAGGAGCTAACTTATTGGTGAATGCTGGCACCGGGTGTATGGAATTAAAAACAATTTCATATTAATTTCCCCAAATTAAAGCATACTACAGAGAGCTACACTTCATCTCATTTCATTACATAATTACAGAAATAATTTAAACAATATGTTTAAATGTAAACCTCTGGAAATATGATCTTACATCCACCTAAATGTGTTTATTAAAGGTGCCAAAAGTGTTTGTACTCACACAATCATACAGAACATCATAAAAACGTTCCACAACGCGATGAAAATTCGAAAGTATCGTAGGCTGAGCAGGAACTCCCTGATATTGTCACCTGGAGAGAAGAAAACACTTAATCATTCAACTCCCACATCATGATCGCAGGGATCGTTACAAGGCCAATGACAATCTATTAAAATTAAGGAAGTTTAAACAGCAAATATCTGGTACTGCACTTCTAGCCAATGCTTTTATAACATAGACATGTATATATGTATATGTATCAATGCCTGTCATTTTTATTCTACTACCCAGAATCCTCTAGAGCAGTGGAATCAGTTCTGAGTGCTTGTAAAGTGAGGCAGGTAGGAATGCGTCTGAACTATGCATGTTTTCATAAGTGATTATCAAATTTAAAATAGAATTTGACGCTGCATTAAATGCCACTGTCCTTCAACTGGATGAAGCACATTTGAATCGGAGCAACAAACCAATGACACTTGACCTACATTTTCTGTCCTCGATTTTCCTGTGAATATGTCAATCTCAACTTCCAAAAAAAGAAAGACATTCCTCTCTATACCTTTCCACACATACTACTTTCCTAGAATTTAAATTATATATGGTCTTAACAATCGATTCAAACAAATAATTTATTTTCATTTTCCAAAATGCGTTGCCCAGTATCAAAGTTAGTTCTTCAAAAGGTCAAATTGTAAATATGGAACTACAGACCTTTTTTTCCTATCACTTCCAACTTTTACTGGTATGTGCAATGTCTTGAATACATGAAATTGAAACAAATATTAGCATGAATAATTGTAGGGTGTGGGTAGCTTACAAATGACATAGAGAATGTATATATGCTAACTGGAAGTGGAAATTCAGCTTTTAAACTCTCGTTTCATAATGTTATAGAGCAACCACTGCTACATCATCTTTATAAATTAAGTGACATAGGTGAGGTTCCAAATATGGTATCATTTTAAAATGTAAGTAACAGCAAGTAATTTATCAAATATTGTTATAAAAAATGCATTTTCCTACAGCAAAATTGCATTGACGTTTGCCATTTTGTGCTGTCAGTTTGAGATTCATATCTTTTGTTAATGAGAGATAACGATAATTAGTTACTAATTAATCCCTGACGTATTGGGTCTATTGTCTTGAGTGCGGTTATTTGGGTCTGTGAATGGCTAGTCTTTTGTGCAAGTGACTGTACTAAAGACAGTGGACCCGTCGTCACAGTGGCTAAAAGTTTAAAGTAGTTAAGGGCAATGGTCTCAAATACACATATGAATCTCCGTTTGTGAGAGGATCAGAAAGACTAACTGGCAGCTCAAAATGGCAAACTTCAATGCTCATTTACTGTTGGAAAATGTTATCTATAACATTCAGTTGAATAAGTTCTTATTAGCTACAGTTTTAAATGATACCATATGATACCATTTGGAGGCTCCACTGTATCACTTTAAATCAGGGGTGCACAAGTTCCATCCTGGAGGGCCTCCTCTAATTTAAATGAAGGTTTTGTCAGTGATCATTTAATCAATTAACTTTGTTTGCATATTTATTTGTTTGTTCTCAAGAATAAGATCATCCAAAACATTTGAATTTGCTGTCCCTTTACAAATCTTTCTACCCCACTGAGGCCAGGCTATAGGAGAAAAAGCATGTATCACTGCAGCATTAAGATATTTCATGTTATACATATAAATGCTCTTGGAGATGGAGTATTTCTAAGGATGCATATTTACCTGTGGTGGCCTCTCCAGATTCATCTCCAAATCCCTGTGACTCCTTTTTCTTCCTGTAAAATAAAAAAAAAGAAAATAAACCGTTTTGAAAACTAAAATGTACTATAAATGTGTTCAAAATGGGTGGGAAAATCAGGGTGCTAGTAAGAAGACAATATTTACTACTATGCAGTGTTCTCCACAACATGATTTAGGGGGCGCTGCACCTGCCTAGTTTGAAGCTCTCTATTTCTGGGGAAAACACTGCTATTTTTATTAAAGGGACACTGGAAATTATTTTCTTAAGATAATAATTTTTAATAGGTCTATGGTTTCGCAAAATGTAGTAAAATTATTGCAAAGTTTGTAAAGTGCAGTACCATGCTAGCTTTAGACAGAAAACAATTTCAGTGGGAATTATTCCACAAGGAGAACTTGCTCTGAGAAAAAGGGGTATGACATTGAAAGCTTACAATCTAGTCCTAACTCTGTTACCCATTAGGTATCATATCCACTGAAAGTGTTTTTTTGCAAAAGCTTGGTAACTTACTTTTCTATTGCTGTACACCAGGGGTGAGCAATTAATTTCCCAAAGGGGCCACACGAGAAACTCTGAATGTTGTGGAGGGCCGAACCATAGGCTAAACCTAATTCTGCTCAATATGTATTTTATAGCTTTATTTTCTCAGTGCCAGTAGCAGTATCTACAGAACGCTATCATCCCAGCTAGTCACAAAACTGCTGCTCACAAATTGCCCCCTTTTACAATTGGCAGTGTTTTTTTGTCCAGGACACAAATTTGTATCCCACTGTAGTGGGCAGGACAGGGACAGCCAAAGGGCCGGATGTGGCCCGCCGGCCACATAATGCCCATAAACACTTACCTTGAAGTTAGCAAAATCTATTGTAATTTCTAACAAATTAAAATCAAGGTTAACACTCCGTCCAATTTGTGTTGGCCAATCCGGTTAGAGAAATATTTCAAACATAGGACTGTTAGTTGCTATGGCAACACCACACAGCATAGCCAGGAAGCATAGATGAGTCATATACCAGCAGTAACAGCACTGCTCTCCTATTGGCTGTGGTGCAAAACAGCATGGGATATATAGGCAAAGGAGCCTGGGAAATGTAGTGCATCACTGATGTGACAGGAAGCTGCAAGGAGGAAGCTGTAAGGAGATTGGCTGAGCAAGCAACAGCAGGTAAATAGTTGGTTAATAGTGTGCTGCATGCTGATTGGGGTGTGGGGGCGGCAGGAAGTTGTGTAGACACCCCCTGGGGGTGTCAACATAATCATTAGAGGGATTTTTAGATATTCATAAAAATAAAATGTTTTATGAGATGTGCTGCATACACCTAGGCTGCTTTTTGCCTACAGAGTACAGAAATGTATTAATCCAGCTCACTTAGATATCCCTTTAAGTATGGATGTTGTTTATCAGTACTTGAAAGTCTCCTTTGTTCTGGTTTGTAGCAAATCTCAGGGAAAAGGTTGCCAACCTTGATTTTTAAAGCCAGCTGTGTCCTCTTGTGTGCAATCCTGGTCATATATGTCAATTTGGTGAGAAGAGAAGTCACTTTATATATGATTTTATATGGTTGTTCAGCAGGGATCATAGTTCCCACATCCTCTTTCCTTGAATGTTTTTCTAATAAAGGCAATTATCCTTCTGTTGTTTTAATATTATCTTTATATGACTGGGGAAAAATCTTTACAGTGTGTCTATTAGGGTAATAAATATATCCACTAACAGACTCACATGTTCAGACACTCAAGGACAGATGTTCCTGGGGCGTGACCGAAACGAAAAGCATGAAGCTGGTGTAAGGGAGACAGGGAGGACATATGCTGACTAAAGCTTATCCTCTACTTTCCTGAACCTCTACCCTAAGCATGAGGCAGCAATTACAGCCACAGAGAACTTGGAGTGAGATGGAGGAGACTAGCGCCAAATCCTGGCGTGCTGAGAAAATGGATAGATGCAGTGCAGGCGTCATCTCTCGAATCTTGCGAGAAGCAGTGGACAGCCCGAGGTTTGGTGCTCAAAGCAGCGCGGGGAACCAGCATCACCAAACAGAATACGGTGGAGGTTGAATACTGAATAAGGGGATTACAGGATAAGCGCCCTGTAGGAGAAGGCATGTGATACCTACGCACAAGCAAATAACTCCCCAGGAAGTGATAACGACCCCATGTAGGATCCAGGACAAAGAAATGCCAACATATTAAGATAAGTGACTTGTTTAAACTTATTGTGGAGTGCTTCCAAAAAGAATGACTCTGTGATTGAAAAAGGGTTTGAGAGAAGGAAAGAGGATTATAATAAAGTGAAAGGTGAGGAAGATAAGAAAAACTTGAGGGGAATAGTAACATTAAGTTACTATTCGGCTGATCACAGGGTACCAACAACTAGAGTAGAAGGGAGAATATCTCCTCAAACATTAAATTGGATGACGAGGTCTGGATAAGTCTTAAAAAAGATGTATATTTAAAAGGAGAGCTGATATCCGGTGGATCCTATAGATGTCAACTATGTCGGTAAAGACAAAAGTTAAAGACAAGAAAAATATGCCTCCAAAAACATCAATTTTTTTTTTCTCCGAAAAATAAAAGGGGAGGTAGCAGAAACATAATAAGTTGAGCCATCAAGTATGGAACAAACTTCGAATCAATCATCTATAAAAATTACACAAAGCACTAACGCTATCAAAGAAGTTAGCACTATAACAGAAGATCTAGTAGTCAAATTTGACAAACTCACAATAGATCATAATTCTTTATTGAGATATACCTCTGCTCTGGAAAATAAAATTGAAGAGTTAAACAAAAACAAAAAAAGGAGCAATTTAGAGCACTGATCTAGGAGGTATAACCTCCAAATTAGAGGAATATCTAAAAAAATTTAAGTTTGAGATTTAAATAAATTTGTAGCAGATTTGTTTCTCTCATTAGTACCGGATTTTCCTTAAGAGGATTGCAAACTGAATGCAATACAAAGGATTATGCTTCCTGCTAATATGAATAAAAATATGCCAAGAGATGTTATTGTGAAAATACACTATCTAGCCTATAAGGAGGCAATTGTTAAATCTAGCTATGACAAAACACAATTTGAATCTCCATTTGAAAAAAATAAAAATCTTCACAGCTATATCCTCATACACATTAGCAAAGCGTAAAGAATTTGCACCTATCACTCAAATACTGAGACAACAAGGAATATAATACAAATGGAAATATCCAAGTGGACTTATGATCTTTAGATACGCTAGTTGGCATAAAGTTGATTTTGTATTAACTGGATCTAATACAAAAAATGGAAATTGGAGATAGGAAAAAACAAAGAACCAGAGAAAAAAATTGAATTGCTACTTAAAAACACCAGAGTGGCAACTTGTTAAATGAGGGCTTGATTCAGGGCTATTTTGGGGCTTATTTAGGAGACGTAGATAGGAAAAGAATGTAAAGAAATTAGAGGAAGCATGACAATAATGTGTTATTTATAAATGCTGGGGGTAGCTAGTAAAGGGATTTAGGTATAAGGGTTCCACTAAGGTGATATGTTCACTATATTTACATTGAATGAATGAATGAAGGAAAGAATGGAATTTTAAGTTTAGCACACAACTACAAAAACAAGAGTGGATAACTAAAAGAGAATATTGAAATTAGCTAGATAAAAGGAAATATATGATGCACGTGGTAAAATAGGAAAATTGTGACTATTAGACAAATAGATTAAATTGAAAAACAAATAGTATAACCATAGATACTAAAAAATAGTAATTAAAAAGGAGAAAAGTAATAGGTTTGAATTATCACTATAAATAAAAGGAAGGGAAAGCTGAGATTCCTTTGCGAGTTGACTTCAACATGGTATCTACAATCATTTTCCCCCTACAGAAATAAGTCCATCATAATATTGTCCTCCTGGTTAAGATTGCCAATCACCTGGGCATTTCTTTCTATCGGCTAATTAGCCCTGCTAAATAAGAATGCTCATTAGAATTTGGGCATTCATATGTGTGTTAGTTAATATGAATGAAAACATGGTGGGTGGGACAGCTTTAGAATATTGGTATAAAATCAAACAAGAAAAGATATTAGAAGATGGAGTAGAAGACGGCAAAGGGATAAAGATACAGTTAAGAGTAGTCTATTAGATGGAAATATATAAAATAGTTATTAACAACCTAATAATTAATAGAAAATGGCGATTAAAATAATCTCCCATAATATTAATTAACTAAATTCTCCATCTAGGAGAAAGATCACAATCACAAACTACACTAAACACAAAGCGGATATTGAGAGACTCACTTAAGAAAAGAAGAACTCCATTACGTAAATAATAACAAATGTAATATAATGATTGATGCTAACTTTAATAATAAATCGCGGGGAGTCTCAATCTTTTTTAATAAGAAATTAAATTTACAGGAGCAATATAAAAAAAGATTGAAGATCAAGGGAGATACATAGTTTGGGTAAATGATAGATGTATCACTTTAATTAATGTATAAATACACACAATAAGAACCAAATAAAATTCCTTAAGAAAATCCTTAAATTGATCCAGAAAATAAGGAAAGGTTTAATTATATTATGTGAGGACTTTAACATGATTATAGATCCATCAATAGATAGAACATCAAGTCCAAAATTGAAATCAGATAAGTTGGTATCAAATTTTGTAATGGAGATATCTGGTTCAAATCTCTTTGATATGTGGAGATTACTGCATCCCTACGAAAGAATTTACATTTTATTCAAATGGACTTTGCTCATACTCAAGAATAGACTATATATTAGTGGATTTACAAACTACAAATGCATCTAAGGAGGCAGGAATTCATGAAACCCCATGGTCTGATCATTCTATGATTAGTTTATCCTTAAATTATATAACTGAAAAAAATGGAGAATCGAACCAATGCTGCTTAAAAACCAAGATCACTTACATTTTTTGTAAGGAGAACTACGAAACTTGTTTAAAGAAAACAAAGATTCAGTGGCTTCTCCGTCAGTATTATGGTGTACACATAAAGCCTACATTCATGGAGTTATGATCTCCAGGATGGCAGAGAGATAATATAATTCAAATTAAATTCACAAATAAAAAAGATATTACAAAACCAATCTGATAGGTTGATATGGTAGTACCTACAATCCCAATTTATATTGGGTAATAGAACAGGCAAATTCCTGGCTAATAGGCAAAAGAAAAAAATAGAATCATAAAGATTGAAAGATACAGATAAAGTAGTACATTCACATCCTGACAAAATTAGTAGGATATTTATGCATTTCTACAAGGATTTGTATAATTTAGAACAGGAATCTAACTCTGAAAGATTAGATAAATCTGCTATAAAAAAAAAAACTGAGCAGGATCGATCTCCCCAAGATTCCCGAAGAGGAGTTAGGTTTTCTAAATAAATATATTTCCATGAAAGAAATTGATGATATAATAAAAGAGGGTAAAAAAATAAAGCTCCCGGGGTTGATGGATTTGACTATTTATATTATCAATGTTTTTCTTCTATTATAAATGAACATCTTTGTAATATGTTCAAGGAAATTAAAATCTCAGGAACAATATTACCAGAACGTTTGAAAGCCAAAATATTAAATCTTTTAAAACAACACAAAGATCCAGAAGAGTGTAGAAGTTATCGGCCTATATCATTAATTAACGTACTATAATTTATAAAATTAATTCATTACGACCAATCAGGCTTTATAAAGGGGAGACAGCCCTCCGATAATACAAGACGTCTGGTGGACTTTATGTCGTTTGCAAAAGAGAAGGATGTGCCCATGCTGACCCTATCATTAGGTGCAGAAAAAGCATTCAACATGGTCAGCTGGGATTTCCTTAAGAAATAAGGTTTAGCAGAGTTTGCATCTATGACAATTAAAGCATTATACACCAACCCAAAAACGTTTATAATAGGGCTTTGAAACACAGAAATTTGCCATCAAAAATGGTACACGCCAGGGTTGTCCCTTATCGCCTCTCCTATTTATATTATTTATAGAACCGTTGGCGAAAGCCATTAGAGAATCAAATTAAATACAGGGAGTGCAAATAGGAAACACAAACTAATGATGTTTGCAGATGACATCATAGTAACAATAACAAACCCGGAAAGTTCTCTCTCTCACTTACATCAAATTCTGACAGAATTTTTAAGGATTTTTTATTTTAAAATCAACTATTCAGATATAATTTTGAGAGGAATCAGCCTAGAACAAAAAAGAGCTTTTAAAAAAACTTATACCCTTATAACTGGAACTCAAATTATGTTATACACTTGGGGATTAAGTTCTCCTTTCAACTAAAAAAAAACTATTAAAAGAAAATTTGGAGGGGATGATGAAACAGATTAGATTTATATTATATGATTGGAAATTTCTGAATATGTCTTGGTCGGCAAGAATAGCTGCTGTAAGGATGGTTACAATACCAAATAACATATATTTTTAGATGTCTTCCAATAATTATATATATATATATATATATATATATATATATATATATATATATATATATATATATATATATATAAACCTAGAATAAAATATAATATTTCTAGTAGAAAATTTTAAATGGGAGGCCTTTCTATACCAATTATAAAAGACATCCATGACATTATAGCAATTTCACAAGTGATTAGTTGGAGCTCTCTGTATAAGAAAAACATCTGGAAAAAAAATTGAAGATGATCTGTTATTAGACACATCTATCCATTATATCTTATGGTTCCCTAAATTTGTTCAATCAATATTTGAACACTTCCCTAGGGGTGTAAAAACATTGATAACATTCTGGTATAGAGAATGATTAATGTTATCTCAATTTCCATCTTTAGGTGCATCTTTAGAAGTTTTATCTTATAGAAATAAAAAAATTAGATCTGTCTTCTTGGAAGAATAAAGGAATTTGTTACATAAATGATCTATATGAAGGGGGTACATTATTAGATATGGTGAAGATTCAAAATAAATTTGAGTTAAAGAACATTACATTAGAATGGGAGAATTTGGATCTGCAAAAATTAAGTGATTTCTATACAAGCGGCTTGTTTAATCCTTTCAATGATCTAAGCCTGGAATTTAATATATTAAATAATAGATGGCTGCAATATGAAATAATGAAACCTGAAAAGTGTTCACCATTTAATATTAAGAATGGATCATATCATACATCAGACAATTATGTTCCCCCAAAAAATTATAAACATCGTATCTAAATGTTATACAATTCTTAAAAGAGAAAACCTATTGCAGAAATCAGATAATATGATAAAATGGGAGAGAGATATTGCAACGGAATTCCCTTCTGAGACATGGTTTAGAGCTTTTGACCTAACACAAAAATCGATAATTAGTCAGACTTATAGAGAGGTCTTTTTAAGTGTGTCCAAAGATGGGATTTAGTACCCAAAAGAATGCCAGTTATATCTAAAAACATTTCTGATTTAGATTCCTGGAGAAACTGTAACGAACCAGGAATACATATACATATCTGGTGGGACTGTTTAGTAGTAAAAAAAGCTATGGATAGATTGCTTTGATTACATTTCAAAACAATTGAACAAAGGGCCTTGTTTCACATTTTGTCTGAGGATTTTAAATTCTTGGAGAAAACTTATAGGATTCCATTTTTTATTGTGATTAAATGGCTTTTAGCCAAGAGGTGGAAATCACCTGATACTCCCTCGTTGAAGGAAGTACTATTAATAACTGAAATAAATAGACAATTGGAACAAAACTTACAGATGATAGGTCTCCACGCTTATAAAGTTAATAAATGGATAATTTGGGTTACATGCACTATTTAAAGAATATGTTTTTATGGTAACAACAATTGCAATGTTTTTCCACTGTAAATGCAACTATATAAATAACTTGCTTAATTAGTATTGATTTCATTTTACCCTTGTATGATGTGCAATATGTATGAATTGTTTTAATTGGTTTTCAGAATGTAATGTGTGTGATGTATGCTAAATTATGTTTGTAACTTTTTGACTCTTTAGAAAAAAATAAAAAGATAAAAAAATGTTTTTTTTTTACATGGTTATGAAACAATGGAGATTTAAAGAAACAAATATAAGAAAGCTAACCTCATTTGAAGAATGAATATATAAGCAAGATTATTCACATATAATTTCTAAGCGTGGGAAGATAATATTATCTAATTGCCCTTTTGCTAAAGCTAGAGAATTAAAGGAATGGGAGACAGACTTAAATACAGTTTATGACGAAAATACACAGAGTGCAGCTTTTAGATTAGTGAAATTGATGCAATTATTCTTTAAGGTAGCACAGAGGTGGTATTTTGTTCCGGAAGATATGAACATATTTGATTAGAAAATCTTAAATTAGATGCTGGAAGTGATGTGGAAGACGGTGTACCGCCATGCATGTATGAAATTGTGGAATTTGTGGAAAAGTGAAGCCTTTTTGGTCACAATGCTGTAAACCGATTTCCAAGATAAATCGGTAAAGATATTCCACGCAGCCCCCAATTTCTAATATCACATCTAGATATTAACCGGTTTGATCCTCAATGTAAATATAACATTTTTACAGTGAAATGGCTTTTGGTAAAATACTGGAAACTTACACAAATTCCTTGGATGGAAGTTAAAATTCTAGTTGGAAAAAATAGGTATTTTGCAAAAGGGCCAAAGAAGGTTTAACAAAAAAGGGTTTACCTTCCATCTGGCATTTGTGGGATTTGTATGTGACAAAAAATGAATTTATCCCTCATACATACCCACATATATATATATATATATATATATATATATATATATATATATATATATATATATAAAAATGTGAGTAAATGTATTTATTTATTTATTTTATCTTTTGGTATAAATTAAATATAATGTTTTCTTCCTTTTTGTATACTATAATGAATTACCCACCAGGATTATTGTGTGTATGGATGTTGTAATTTTTGTATATTTGATAATAAATAATAAAAAAAAAAAAACAATGACATTAACTTATTTAGGAATATATACACAAACTTACAATTTGAAGTTTAACACAGCTCCTGCATTCATCAGCAACGTCCTGCAATTTGAAATAAATATATAAGAAAAGTTAAAATTGGCGACTGGACATCTCCTGATCCACAAATCTATATATTTTTCTTTAAAAGAATTTCAATAATATTTTAAATTACAATTCATTAAAATGTACTTAAAACTGTTTAAAGCTCAGTATTTATTTACCGTTAAGTAGTAGCTTAAAGAACCACTGTAGTTCAAGAAACATTACACTTGTTTGTCAAGTATGCACTAAACTAACAATATTAGCAGCTGTGTAAGACATGGGCATAAAAAAGGTTTTAGAGAAAATCAGAATTATTGAAAACTCTGTTTAGGAGTGCACTGTGTTGAGTACATCACTTTCTGAGATCTGGATCATGAGGGTGTGTGATCACTGGGAGGGAGGGGTGGGGGAGCAGGAAACAGAAAGGAAAGTAGTCATTGTTAGATAACTGGATGGTTGAAATTGAACCACACCTCTTCCCCCTCACATGCCCAGAAGCAGAAAGTTTGCAGCAAGAACTGCTCTCAAGAAAAAGTAAACTCATATCTCATACAAACACTTCCAAAGTATTATGGTTACCGTCTGGTTCAGCCGAGGCAACAATCTATTTTATTCTAATTAAAAAAAAAGCTTGATTACATTTTTCCTTCTTAATTACGTTCTTAGACTCAAAGTTTTCACATGTACAACATTTTATTGATTGTACAGTGTTACAACCCTAAATTTACGGAACCACCCGCACCACAATTTTCTCTCTCTGGGCCGTGACTTTTTGTGTTCAAGATCTCCGCATCCCCAGCAATGTTAGGACAAAATAACAACCCATGTACCCTTGCTTAGTACAAGCAGACAGACTTTATTTTCCCTTCAGATACAGATCGCACAAAACACCCTACCCCAGGCCAAGCTACTATCTCTAATTGCCAGCTCTCCTTTTACAGAGAGCCATAAACTAACCTCCCCCTTTATGGCTATCTGAGTCCAGGGAGGATGCACGCCTAGCCGACTCTGAGCACCATATAAATTCTTGTAGAAAACATAACCCTCTGTCCCATATGTGACTTACTTAGCTTTATATAATATTAGCACATCATAGGG
This sequence comes from Discoglossus pictus, assembly GCA_027410445.1. NCBI lineage: Eukaryota > Metazoa > Chordata > Amphibia > Anura > Alytidae > Discoglossus > Discoglossus pictus. The sequence continues at coordinate 287,796,708 of CM050163.1, forward strand.
CCTGCTTCTAGCACTACATCATTTAAACTATTACAACGACCCCCAACCACCTTATTACACATATTATAGAAAACATACATGAAATAGTGTTTACTCAGGAATAGGAAAGAAATGAAGGGGTGAAGGGATTGCCATATTGTGCGCCCTAGTTAAAGTGAACTATATAGGAATGCTATTGGGAAGCACAGGCAGGGGATGCCTCTATGGGGAAATAAAACCATAGAACTCTTGATAAAAGGAGAGTTTAAACGGTTGCTACTTTACATGATATTAAGAGATCATTATTACACCCAATACAGTAAAACAAGGTTTTAAAAGGCTAAAGAATTATGGGAATATATAAATGTGTCCTCTGGCCTAAAAGAACCAGACTGATATATAGCTGGTGTGGGTTATTACTAAAAGACTGATAGGAAAAAGTGCATAAGCATTTATTAAAATCTGAAATATATTAAGATCAGTTCAGAACTCCCTTTTATCTTGGTTAGTGTGACCCCATACTCTAAGGTTTGCGATTACTCTGGATGTTTAAAATGATATATAGAAAGTCCTGTATCTACCTACATAGTAAGACCCTTCTACTTTCAAACTGAGAGAGTATCTATCCAGAAAATAAACTGTATTCTCAATCATTTGGTAGACGTATTTATTAAGGGTATACAAATTGATTAGAAAAGTAAAGAACCAATTAGAATAGAAAATGGAAAAACAGAATAATACTGTATAGGATAGTTACCCCTGCATATTGATTTTAACTGTATTTTAAAATTGTTTTTAATGGCCGTTGTAACCTAATAAACTATTTTCTATGTAAATATTTCCCAACCACAAAGATCTTTTTTTGTGTTTGAAACGATTAGTGTGAATCACTAAGTGACACAGAACGTTTTACTAGGAAACTATTTCATTTATCAGTTGTCTGATCTGTAGACCATAGAAAATTCCTGCCTGTAATTTTTCCATGGTAAGTCTAGGTGATTTATGTGCTATGTATTCACTGCACAAACATTGTTATTTAATCTTTATTCAAAGCCTTTACAAATTGTTTCATCAGGCGCAGCTTTGTACGCAGCGATGGCGCTATGAGCCTATCAGGCCCAGCTTTGTACGCAACGGTGGCGATATCAGCCTATCAGGCCCAGCTTTGTACGTAGCGGTGGCACTATGAGCCTATCAGGCCCAGCTTTGTACGTAGCGGTGGCTCTATGAGTCTTTTAATCCTAGCTTTATATGTAGTGGTGGTGCTATCAGTCTATCAGGCCTAGCTTTATACGTAGCGGTAGCGCTAGGAGTCTATTAGGCCCCGCTTTATACGCAGCATTGGCGCTATGAGTCTATCAGGCTCAGCTTTATCGGTGGCATTATGAGTATAAGAGGCCTAGCTTTATAAGTAGCAATGGCGCTATGAGTCTATATTGTGCTACTGTCCATTGATTACAATTGTCCTCCAACCAACCTATATTCCCTCGAAGACCAATTTTTTCTTGCTCATGTTTGGCTCTCCTATCCCACATCTATATCTAAGCAGATGCGGTCTATCCAAATAACCAAGAAAAAAAAAAATATTGTTGGCCTGTGTAATAATAATAACAATACTGTAATGGCTCATATGTGGTAATAATAATAATAATAATAATAGTGTAATACTGTAATAATAATAATGCCCCTGTACTGAAATAAGTTACAGGTTACATACATAATGCACAGCAAAGTGTGATATATATTATATATATATATATATATATATATATATATATATATATATATAAATATATATATACAGTGACTAGTATCATGACAGACACGATCACAGCACAATTCAACCTAATAACAAGACACTATGGTGCACAGCACACACATAATGCACTGCAGACTGTGATATATAAAAATATATATAGTGCTGGTATCATGACAGACACGATCACAACAAGACACTATGGTGCACAGCACACACATAATGCACTGCAGACTGTGATATATAAATATATATATACAGTGACTAGTATCATGACAGACACGATCACAGCACAATACAACCTAATAACAAGACACTATGGTGCACAGCACACACATAATGCACTGCAGACTGTGATATATAAATATATATATACAGTGACTGGTATCATGACAGACACGATCACAGCACAATACAACCTAATAACAAGACACTATGGTGCACAGCACACACATAATGCACTGCAGACTGTGATATATAAATATATATATACAGTGACTGGTATCATGACAGACACGATCACAGCACAATACAACCTAATAACAAGACACTATGGTGCACAGCACACACATAATGCACTGCAGACTGTGATATATAAATATATATATACAGTGACTGGTATCATGACAGACACGATCACAGCACAATACAACCTAATAACAAGACACTATGGTGCACAGCACACACATAATGCACTGCAGACTGTGATATATAAATATATATATACAGTGACTAGTATCATGACAGACACGATATAACCTAATAACAAGACACTATGGTGCACAGCACACACATAATGCACTGCAGACTGTGATATATAAATATATATATACAGTGACTGGTATCATGACAGACACGATCACAGCACAATACAACCTAATAACAAGACACTATGGTGCACAGCACACACATAATGCACTGCAGACTGTGATATATAAATATATATATACAGTGACTGGTATCATGACAGACACGATCACAGCACAATACAACCTAATAACAAGACACTATGGTGCACAGCACACACATAATGCACTGCAGACTGTGATATATAAATATATATATACAGTGACTAGTATCATGACAGACACGATCACAGCACAATACAACCTAATAACAAGACACTATGGTGCACAGCACACACATAATGCACTGCAGACTGTGATATATAAAAATATATATAGTGCTGGTATCATGACAGACACGATCACAACAAGACACTATGGTGCACAGCACACACATAATGCACTGCAGACTGTGATATATAAATATATATATACAGTGACTAGTATCATGACAGACACGATCACAGCACGATACAACCTAATAACAAGACACTATGGTGCACAGCACACACATAATGCACTGCAGACTGTGATATATAAAAATATATATAGTGCTGGTATCATGACAGACACGATCACAACAAGACACTATGGTGCACAGCACACACATAATGCACTGCAGACTGTGATATATAAATATATATATACAGTGACTAGTATCATGACAGACACGATCACAGCACGATACAACCTAATAACAAGACACTATGGTGCACAGCACACACATAATGCACTGCAGACTGTGATATATAAAAATATATATAGTGCTGGTATCATGACAGACACGATCACAACAAGACACTATGGTGCACAGCACACACATAATGCACTGCAGACTGTGATATATAAATATATATATACAGTGACTAGTATCATGACAGACACGATCACAGCACGATACAACCTAATAACAAGACACTATGGTGCACAGCACACACATAATGCACTGCAGACTGTGATATATAAAAATATATATAGTGCTGGTATCATGACAGACACGATCACAACAAGACACTATGGTGCACAGCACACACATAATGCACTGCAGACTGTGATATATAAATATATATATACAGTGACTAGTATCATGACAGACACAATCACAGCACGATACAACCTAATAACAAGAGACTATGGTGCACAGCACACACATAATGCACTGCAGAGTGTGACATATAAGTATACTAGCGAATTGCCCGTCAAAAAATGACGGCAATGAAATTGTAAGGTAGCTAATGCTGTTTGGTGTATAATAATGAAATATATAATACATTAATAAATGAATATGTAATGCTGTTTGGTGTGTAATAATGAAATATATACTACATTAATAAATGAATATACTTTACCTATTTTGAAGCATTGTGTTGAAGAGCTGACAATCTGTTTTTATGTTGCTGCAGCATTAGTGGTGTGGAGCTGCTGTGTAAGCGAGGTGAATGTGTGCAGTGTAATACTGTGCGTGCGCGAGACAAAACCGTTAGCGTAGTGGTGTACTTCCGCACTGGCGTAAAATGGCGGGTTATCTGTGGTATGCGTCTTTGCGGATTATCCGTCGGTGCTTCGTGGTGTTTTTCGAGTTTCGTGTGGTGTTTTGCGAGTGTGTTGTGGTGTTTTACGTGTTGAGAGTGCTGTAGCCTCGTTTTCGTTTTGTTCGTTGCCCATTTTTTCTCTCGCTTAGCGCTTTTATTAGCGTCTAAAGTGTTTTATTATTATTTAAATGAAGGCGTAACTTGTTTTTTTGAGGTGCTGGATGGTTCCTCTTGCTGTAGGTAATTTTTTTATGTGTATGTTGTGTGTATTTATTGTGCTTTAAATGTTTTTATGTTCGCGTGTTGCGTCCGATGTTTGCGAGGTCGTAATGTCTGGTAACGTGTCTCGTATGGTGTTTGCGTGTGTAGCCTCGTTTTCGTTTTGTTCGGCTGCCATTTTTTCTGTCGCTTAGCAAATTTTTTAGTGTCTAAACTCTTTTATTTTGAGTGAAATGAAGGTGTAAGTTGCATTTTTGAGGTCCTGGATGTTACCTCTTGCTGTAAGTTTTTTATGTATGCGCTGTGTGTATGTATTGTGTTTTGAATTTTGTAATGTTCGCGAGTTGCGTCCGAGTCCGTAATGTGTGTTAACGTGTGTCGTATGTTGTTTGCGTTGCTCGTAAAATTTAGCGAGTGTCGTAATTGGTGTGTCGTGTTGTTTGCGTTGCAACGTGAAGTTTGCGAGTTTGCCTTTCGGCGCTCCATGCCAGCAACTGAGGCCCTCGCCCAGTGCCCTCGCATAGCGAGCCGCGGCCCTCGCTACACGAGCGTTAGCAATAACTCGCATGCTCACAACTATATATGTGATATACAGTGACTGGTATCATGACAGACACAATCACAGCACGATACAACCTAATAACAAGACACTATGGTGCACAGCACACACATAATGCACTGCAGACTGTGATATATAAATATATATAGTGCTGGTATCATGACAGACACGATCACAGCACGATATAACCTAATAACAAGACACTATGATGCACAGCACACACATAATGCACTGCAGAGTGTGATATATAAATATATATAGTGCTGGTATCACGACAGACACGATCACAGCACGATATAACAAGACACTATGATGCACAGCACACACATAATGCACTGCAGAGTGTGATATATAAGTATATATACAGTGACTGGTATCATGACAGACACGATATAACCTAATAACAAGACACTATGATGCACAGCACACACATAATGCACTGCAGAGTGTGATATATAAGTATATATAGTGCTGGTATCATGACAGACACTATCACAGCACGATATAACAAGACACTATGATGCACAGCACACACATAATGCACTGCAGAGTGTGATATATAAGTATATATAGTGCTGGTATCATGACAGACACTATCACAGCACGATATAACAAGACACTATGATGCACAGCACACACATAATGCACTGCAGAGTGTGATATATAAGTATATATAGTGCTGGTATCATGACAGACACGATATAACCTAATAACAAGACACTGATGCACAGCACACACATAATGCACTGCAGAGTGTGATATATAAATATATATAGTGCTGGTATTACGACAGACACGATCACAGCACGATATAACCTAGTAACAGTACATCTTGTATTATTTGCTTATGGCGTCATACCACTAACGTGGCAGATTAAATGTCTCTGCTAACAGGTGACGTCACACCCAGTTATAAGGCATCAGGAAACACAACACTATAACAAATTCTAACAATATCAAGTCTGAGCACCCCACTGGCATGACGTCACGCCCAGGGCTCTCACCCGAAAAGCAGCAGGTCCCCAATCATGTTGCAGCCTCCACCTCCCCGGACATGGACACTTCCTGCATCCGGATCACAGGGAAAATAAGCAGCCAATCGGAGGTTAGCGGGGAAGCACGTGACTTCTGATACGGGCGGTGAGAGAAACGTCATCATAACAAAGACCGACAAGTGTCATTACAGTGATGGCTTGGTACAGACACTAAGTGGTCTATCGTGACCTGAGCCTGACCTGATAATGTACAACACAAATAAAAAAAGCAACCCCAGCCTTACACTGTGCGCTATTATATATTCAGTCTGGGAAGGATGGGGAACTGTACTGTAAGATCTCTATTCACTTCTCATACAATTACCTCTAAATAGAACTGTGGATGATATAACTCAGTGGAAGAGTCGCCCCCATAGGATAATCCTCCCTCTCAGGCTACTGGCAGATTAAGCAATATACCATGGAATTCCACAGGATAGTCATCTAAGTGTTAGATTTTCCCTAAAAACTTTTTAATGTTCCTGCCTTGTATAACCTCTAATATATTCCTTTGAAGCCACAGAAAAAGGATATTTCATAACATGTCACAGTGTGTTTTTATTTTTTTCCAATAAAGGTCTCTGGGATCTATTCTGTTATATGTACGCACGCATTTGTGGAAGCACGCTCCCGTCCCGCGTCCCGTTCTAGCACCCGTATTAAATTGCAATTCAGCAAATTCTAAAGGGCTCTATATAAGCACATAGCATATGTTTTTTACAGAAGTTTTTAGTTAGTGAAGACCTTGCTTTTGGATAGAAGTTCACTAACTAAAAACTTCTATAAAAAAACATATGCTATGTGCTTATATAGAGCCCTATAGAATTTGCCGAATTGCAATTTAATAAGGCTGTAGATGTCCAAAGTAGGTAGTACACCTTAACTTACTAAGGCTCTAACTCTAACCCTCTAAACCTCACTTCCTAACCCTAAGCCCCTAAACCTCACTTCCTAACCCTAAGCCCCTAAACCTCACACCCTAACCCTAAGCCCCTAACCCACTTACCCTAACCCCCTAAACCTCACTTCCTAAGCCCCTAACCCCGTAACCACTTACCAGGCTTAACCCTAACCCAAAAAACCCTAACCACTTACCGGGCTTAGAGAAATAGCTACATTGGGACGTCTGCGCCGCGCTTCCCAGCACGTCTTCCAGAAATGCGTTTGTACATATAACAGGATAGGTCTGGTCTCTGAGAACAAAAATAAATATTTCAAAGTTTAACTGCTCTTGGGTGCTTGTCCTCTATCAGCCAAGAGATCTACAGACTTAATTTTCTATAAAGTTTCAACAGGATTTACTTCATATTTGTAAAAAAAATAAAATCTAAATAGACGTGCTCAATCAGAGAACGAACTAACCCAATCTGAGAGCAACCTCTTCTAGCTCACTTGTGCCCTTCACAGGGAGAAATACAGTCTGGTGCCACTCACTAGAGTGACCCAGCCCTGAAATACCAGGCAATTCTACCCTGAACAGGAGAAACAGCAAACCCCAGACGTGCGTTTCAGCCTTCATTGGACTTCGTCAGTACGTACGTCTGGGGTTTGCTGTTTCTCCTGTTCAGGGTAGAATTGCCTGGTATTTCGGGGCTGGGTCACTCTAGTGAGTGGGACCAGACTGATATACTACAGGATCTTTCTCCCTGTGAAGGGCACAAGTGAGCTAAAAGAGGTTGCTCTCAGATTGGATTATCATGTCCATAGAACTAACCTCTAACTTGGTTGTTTGTTAATATTTTTCATGCAAAAAACAACTTTTGTAATGTCTTCTAAATGTTTGAGAAAAAAAAAAATCAGCTGTGTTTCACTTCCCTTTAAGTTATTGTTAGTCTAAAGTGTGTGCTTAGCCAGCTGAACATTCAAATGGTAATAATTCAGCAGTTGCTACATTTCCAAGGATCTACTGCATTTCTTAATATGACTCAAGAAGAGGGAGATCAAACTATTCCACGAGATGATAGTTTCCAAACTACAGTTCACCCATCTTATCAGAAAAAAAAGTAATATTCAAGCATCCTGTTCTAAATGCATGATAGAAAACCCGGTGCTTCTTTAACAACTACCTTATTTAAGATTTATTTATTTAAAGGGACATGGGAGGTCTCTGGATTTCACTAGGAATATAATACACACGTGTATCACTTTACTTTTGTGTACTTTATTTTATTAGGTGAAAAAGCTCTTTTTTATCTGCTAAAAATATTACAAATAGTTCCTAACTGATTTCTCCCCTCTGCAGCACATGAAGACAGTGTACTTCTAAGCACAAGTTGAAAAGTCTCATAGTAACCAATCAGTGGCAATATTCTGCAACATGCTACTTGAGAGAAGTCACTAATTTGAAACTGCACTTCACATTCTATATATTCATGAGCTGTAGAGGGCCCAGCCAAACAGGTACAAATTATATGCTTTTAGGTAGAAAAATACAGCTTTTAAGCACTTCTTAATAAAATAAAGTTTGTAAAATTAAAGGGCTACACAGATATATTATATTCCTAGTGAAATCCAGAAACCTCCCATGTCCATTTAAGGAGTTTGAAGTGTCATTATGGATACATATTCTATTTGAATGAGGCCGTTGTACTGGTAAAAGGTACCAGATATTCTGATCCATACTAAGGGCCTCATTCAACTGCGATTTGGCCAATTGAATAGGGCTCTATATAAGCACATAGCAATTTTTTTACAGATGTTTTTAGTTAGTGAACTTTTATCCAAAAGCAAGGTCTTCACTAACTAAAAACCTCTGTAAAAAAAAATATGCCATGTGCTTATATAGAGCCCTATTCAATTGGCCAAATCGCATTTGAATGAGGCCCTAAGTCCGCCATTTGACTATATTGGACTTAGACAAGGAGCTAAATCATATTCAGCTTATTCTCTTGCCAGATCCTTGTTGCAGTCACATAACATCCAAGAGAACCTGAGACCATATTTTCTGATTTGCTATTACTTCCAGTCATCAGTGCTGTCATTATCATACTGAAGAACCTTTCATGAGCCCAGATAAGGTAATTGCCCTGGGCTTTATTTTACTAGTCATTATTGTCTTTTTTAATTTTCACAAATATATTCTGGTACACACAAACAAAACGCTGAAATTGCTAAAACTTAACAATTTCTCCCATAAATTAGCTAAAGAACATTCATCAGCAAGTATTTCACACAATAAGAATAACAATTCCATAAGAAATAAAATTATAAAACAAATAATAACAGAAGCACCAGAAATTGTATTTCAGGAAAATAATTATAATTATGCACTGAACTTCCAGGACAAGAAATCTGCAATGCATAAAAGAAGAATGATATTTTGAAGACTTTCTTACAATCAGTTTATAGTTTATTTGAGTGAAAAAAAAATATGTACTGTGAAGCATAATACTTTCAAGCGCCAGACTAAGGACTAGATGGGGAATTTCAAGCTCCCCCTTCCACATACGGTGGAGGTGATTAATAAAACATCTATTTTAGTCCTCACTCTATGCGCTAAAGTTTCTTTTTTTGATGGAGTGGATACGCCTTCCATACTCTTTTTAATATCAGGATCACATAAATAGCTTTACCTCACTGTAAGTGCTCTCATGGTGTGAAAGAGCACAATATTCTATGTTCAAACTATCTATTTTATTTAATTACACTAATAACTGGTAAACAATCTAAAGTGTTAAGCCTCTGTTTAGATACAAAGTGTATCCTGCCTACTGGCTGGTGCATGAGTAATAACAGATAGCTGAGTGAGCGCACCATTTGCTGATTGTCTATAGGGAACACAGTGAATACACAGGAAGTGTGTACAGGCACATTGAGAATATAACATATACATCTACCAGTGCATTTATTAGCTCTAATTAAGGGTTAATTCGTTTACAAGTACCCTTTTGAGAGATAGGTGAAGAAGCTGGCTCAGTAAAGAACATGGAAGCCAGCAGTAAATAATAATTTAAATAATTTAAAATATAAGATAAAAATGTAAAGGTTATCTTTATTTTTCTTACAATATTTTGCACATTATGAAGTTTAGTTATTCAAAAAAACAGACGTTTCCTGTTTTCTGCCCGACAGCAGTGGTGGCCAGGTGGCGAGGTCGAGATCTTCTTCGAATGCCTTGGGTCAGGGTTAGATTTAGGGGTTAGGTTTAGGGTTAGGGTAGGGGCAGATGATAAGCTTTACAATAACAAGAAATTGAAGAAAATCTTGGCCACGCCACCTAGTGGTTACTGGCCACTACTGCTGGCAGGCCAAAAACAGGAAAGATCCAAAAGATCTTACACAGATGACCCCCTTAAATTGTGCATTACATGCAAATTCTGTTGCTAGAATGTGTTCATATTTATTGCCCCTGAATAAATAATTATTACTGACAGCTACCAGTAGAGGGCAGCAAAAAATCTTCATATGCCTAGTAGATAAGCATGGGCTAAATTTACTGCCTCCAAATCTTAAAATGGCCCTCACATTACAGAAGGTTCCACTCTTCATTTATTCACCAGCAAAATCTAATATATGAGCAAGTTGTCATAAAGAACGGGGCATTTTTTGAATTGTATATGCAGTTATATTAAAAAGTTTAAAGAGATGTGGAATTCATCAATACTGTTCTAAATCATCAAACAGGCAATTGGAAATCAAGACATTTATTTTTAATGTTCAAAATTGATGCAGTGTGTGAGTTAAGTTTCTGCAAGGAGCAAAAATACCAAGCACCCTGCAAATAGCAATTTCCCATGTCTGCAACCAAAAAATGTATGCTTATTTCTTTGGGTTGTTTAGACATTCTTATCTCAAAGGGAAACACATGTGAAATGTATTATTACAGTAAAGGTAAATATCAGCATTTAGATGGAGCTTGTAATTTATGGTCCCTTCATGATCTTATGGAATATGCCTATAAGCTCAGTGTATCACTGGGTGCAGAGGTGCCTGCTCAGGGACATGTTACAATAACAGTTTAAAAATGCTGCCATGGTAGCTTTAATGGCACATGATCAACTTTAAAATAGTCACAAGAGATTCAAATAAAAAAAAGTTACATATTTTCTGTTTAACCTGTTCCCATGGCCGGATTACCCATTAGGCCAAGTAGGCAGCCGCCTAAGGGTGCTTCCCTGTGAGGGGTGCCACTTTAAAAAAAATAATAAATGGTTCCTGGCTTAAGATAATGGAATGCTGCAGTTCGTAGACTGGCTACTAGGGATAACAACCTAGAACAAGAAGAAACTGGAAAAGGAACTTACATGCACAGAAAATGCAAAAATGGGCCTTGTGTACTCACTTGCAGGGGCTCCTTCACTTCACTGCCTAGGGGCTCCAAAAAGGTGGATCCAGCCGTGCCTGTTCCACTTAATAGTTTTAATAATTTCAGTTGCCTTTTAATTCTGTTTTGCCCATTATTGACATTTTTATGTAAGCCTTCTTCATCCAAGATAGGCTTTTCCTGACTTGTATTTTTATTTTTGCGTCATTCAGTTGTTTCTGACTCTTTGTGACCTCCTGGACCAAAACATACCAGAACATCTTTATGTTCATGCTGATCCACTTGGTATTCATGGCAGAGATACTGGAGCGGGTTGCCAGTTCCTTTTCCAGTGGGCCACAGCATACAGTTTCTGGTCTTCCTAGGTGGTCTCCCATCCCAGTACTGACCAGGCCCAATCCTGCTCGGCTTTAGGATGGTGTGACCTCTTGGTTCCTTAAGGAAAATGTATATTTTAAGGAAATGTAAATAAAAGTTCCCTGAGTTCCCAGGTCAACAGCCAGTGAACTCAGAATAAGTAGTGTATGCAAACATTTTTTAATGCATGAAAAAAATTCAAAAATAAACATTTACAAACTCATCTTGATCTTTGCTAAATATTTTCAGTTTGCAAGCAGCAGCTTTTGTTAGTAAACTCAGCTCCAGAATTATCCTACCTTGGCTAAAGGAGCCCTTTATTGAATCTTGGAGTGTATGGGCTTCTCGTGACCGGCTTCTATTCCAGAACAGGAATAGATGCAGAACAGGAATCAAGGGGTTACAAAATAGATTATAGCCTCTAAATAACAGCCAGAACACCTTGCTTATGTTCCCTAAAATAGTTTTTTATTGGGAAAAGCTGGAACATTTATAGGCAAACAGAACAATACAACTTTGGTTCATGATTAAAACATGATTAAATTACCTGTCCTTAACCAGTTATTTCAATCAGCCCTCTGCAGTACCTCATTATCCAAAGTTAAGGGTGTGCGAGTTACTGTAGTCCCATCACATGGTGAGCTGGTATTTACATCACAAACTTAAACACATTTAAAGTCCCCTTCTAAACTATTTAACTCACTTATACTATTTGAATGTCCTATCCACAGCTAGATAATACCATCAGGCAGATTGTTATTAAGATGTACAGTCAATTGTTCAAATTTCCTATCTTTGGCAATGGAATTAGTAGGTAATGGACATGTGATCAGGGGGAGAGGATAGATGGGGCATAGCTCTTTTAGGGAGAGGTTAACTCATCCCCAAAAGGGTGATCTGGACAGTAATGAATTGGACCCATATCCTCCTATTGAATACCACTGGTGTACGCCATAACTCTGATAAGTCGATATGCTTTTATACCTCCATGCCTCTGTCAGCAGAACATCCACATTATCTGAGCTTTCAGGAAAGACCACCACAGGAAAGACCACCACATGCTTGGATACATTTTTAAATTGTGATGTGAATAAAGCATATTTTATTAAAATACTTTTACAAGTGTGGTTGTCTGTAATCGGGTACTTGGAAAATAAATTTCGGACCCTTCAGGGTTGAGGTTACGTTTGTCTTAAGAATTTAATGAACAAAAACGATAAATGGAATAGGCAAAGCTTTTTTTGTATAGCTTTAAATCAAAAGTCCAAAGCTTGGATCCATCAATGTACTGGAACAAACAGCAGAAGCACAGTCAGGCACTGAAAGCAAACAAATAGGTGGCTCAGAAGAAGAGTACTGTAGAACAGGGAAAAGGGGTTCTCAGAATCTGAGTAGTTGGTGCAGGTAGAACTTGCCAAACTGGGACAACTACAGGAATCAGAGTTCATCCAGGCTTCAGTGCATGGGACGATAGTAGAAACACAGACAAGTCAGTAGTCAGCTAAGAGACAGACAGGCTTAGAAGCACACTAACAATACAGCAGATGGCTATTGCAGCAGCAGACACAGGGAACAGAGGTCCTTAGGTACAGACTGGGAAATGAAGGCAGGAGGCAGCAAACAGGCAGGTGAATGCAGGAACTTGAGCCGAGTGGTTGGTGCAGGCAGAACTTCTGCCTAGTCAGAAACCATGTCGGTTACAGAAGCTGCAGAAGTGAAACAAGCAGACCAAAGACTTGCAGCAGGATAGCACAATATCGTCTTAAAAATTGCACTTTGGAGTGATCTCAGCCAATCTAAAAGGTAGTTCTCGTTAGAGCCCCAGGAGCACACCCATCTTTCCTAGGTCTCCCTCACAGCCTACTCAGTCTGTGGATTTACAGGAACAACCAGCGCTGCCTTCCTTAGGCTACCCTAAGGCCTGCCAGAATAGGTCCTCCTGACAGTAAGGTTCAGATTTGGCCCATTTCATTTATAAATAACAAGGTTTTTAGTGTATCTTTTTTGTCTCACTTAAAACAACCGTATGCACACAGGTCCCTAATCAATCAAATGCAAAAACATCTGGAAAACTAGCAATTGATCCATCAAGATCTGGGATTTCAAAAACATTCTAATAACTGGCCAAAAAATTAAATCTAATATTGCCCACACTGAATTTATATGTGGTCTATCTGTGCAAACATCAACATGTAAGGATACAGCAATTATAGGTGGACATAATTGCAATGCTAACCAATAAACTGTTCTATCCATGCATAGAACATTATTGTAGTTTACTAACATTAGTAAGTTTATATACTGTTTTTTTCACTAGAATGTTTTTTGTAAGGAAATATTGGTAGGTAGCTCTTCAGTAGTATATATTCTTGGAGGCAGATTATTTACTTGATTATCGGTATTCTGTCTGAATTGCTATTGATACTGTATGATTATAGGTATCTCTAGGATAATATTTATTTATGTATTTATATGAACGTTTATATATTGGTATGCTAATTACTGGTGACCTTTGCTGAATATTGTGTACATTTGTTTAATTAAAGTTGTTCCTGGTTAAATATTTATGTATTTGTATTATAATTATTAGTGACCCTAACTGAATATGCATACATTTGTATGCTTATAGGTGAAGCTGTTTAAATATATATGTGTTCATTTTATAATTATGGTTGACCCTGGTTGAATATATGTAAATGTATATGATTTTAGGGAGCTCTGGATGAATATATATTTAGAAAATAATAACAGGACACCCTGGAGAAAATATGATTATAGATGGCCCTAATTAAATATGTATGTATTTATAATTATAGGTGAATATGGCTGAATATTTATCTAATTATAGGTGAACCTACCTGAATATGTATACATACTAATTGACAATTGAGGTTGAATATTTATATTGTTATGGTCCCTAACCTATGTCCTGTATTTGTCTATAGGAGACCTTGGCTGAATATGTGTTGGTTAGAATGAGGCACTAACTAAATATTTATTTACAGTATTACTATGATGATTCTACATGACCTTCTCTGAATATTTATTTCTCTGAATATTTATACATTTTTATGATTATAGGAGACCCTGACTGAATATGTGCACATATATAGTATTAGAGGGGACCGAAATGTAAATATTTACATATTTATTTGATTGCACAGGACCATGGCTGAATATGCTCATACTTATTTCAATATAGGGGCCTCTAGATGATTATGTAAATATTTATATTATAATTATAGTCGGCCCTTCGTGAATGCTGATATAATAATAGGCCCTAGTCTAATATATTTAGATTATATGAGTAAAATCCTGACTGAATATGATTATATTTATATGTAGGGAACCCAGTGTCGGCTGATGAAATTTTAAACTGGGAGGGCGGTAGACTTTAGAATAATATATATATATACTAGGGAATTGCCCGTCAAAAATGACGGCAATGCAATTTTAAGTCTGGCAATGCTGTTTGCCACACAATGCACGCCTAATCGTGCACCTCGCAATGAGTGCCTTCGGCGCTCGTGGCAAGCCTCTCCCCCCATCTACTTTAGGGGCCTCGCAATGAGCACCTTCAGTGCTCATCGCGAGCCCAACAATGAGCGGCTTCGCCACTCATTGCAGGCGTTACCCAACCCGCAACTTTTGGGCCACGCAATGATCGCCTTGGGCTCTCATCGCGAGCCCAGAGATGGGCGCCTTTGGTGCTCATCGCGAGGTCCGCAATGATCGCCTTCATTACTTATTGCAAGCCTCTCCCCACTCTCTCACCCCTGTGTCTCTTTCCCCCCTCTCCCTCCCCTGTGTCATTTTCCCCGTCTCTCCCTCCCACTGTCTCTTTGCCCCCTGTCCCTGCCCTGTGATTTTTTTCCCCTTATCTCCCTCCTCTGTGTCTCTTCCCCCCTCTCACCCCTGTGTCTCTTCCCCCCTCTCACCCCTGTGTTTCTCCCCCCCCACTCCCTCCCCTGTGTCTCTTTCCCCCCTCTCCCCCCTCTCCCTCCCCTGTGTCTTTCTCCTCTCTCTCCCTGCTCTGTGCTGTAGGGGGCTGAAACCATTTGCGGGCTTGGAAAATTGATAAATTTCCCCAAGGCCAAAATGTTCTTCCGATTTGTGGGCTTGAAAAAAAATTATGTCTTTACAGCCGCCATATTTTGTATTCTTAGCCTTTTTCAGACCTAAAAAAAAACGGCAATTGAATAACAAATTAGCTTTCAACCTCACTTACAGGCTCCCTGCCTCTCCCCCTGTGTTGTGTGTGTCTGTGAGGTTGTCAGTGCATTTTGTAGTCAATTAGCGTTTTTTGGGGGCCTCCGAACTGCTTGCGAGTTACGGGCTTGAAAAAAATGGCGGCCTTTCTGCGCTCATTGCAAGCCTTCTTCTAATTAAATTGTGCGGACCTCTCAATAAGCTCCAATGGCGCTCAATGCGGACCTCACAATGAGCGTCGAAGGCGATCATCGCTGGGCTTGCAATGAGCACCAAAGGCACCTAGCGCAAGGCACGAAAGTGGTGAGTTGGACGACGTCTGCAATGAGCGCTCATCGCGAGGACCGTAAAGTAGAGGGGGCGAGAGGCTTGCAATGAGTGCCAAAGGTGCTCATTGCAAGGCATGAAAGTGGCGGGTTGGTCGAGTCCTGCAATGAGCGGCCTGTAAAGTAGACGGTGGGAGAGCCTTGCATTGCATGTAGCTTTGGTCTTTTTACTTTGAATTAGGTCTATGTATATTTAAGGATGACCAATTTTACCAACTACATCTTTCTTCCAATGCTTTCTCTTATTCTTATTAATGTTAGTTGGTCTTACCTAATTTGTTGATAAGCAGAAATGTAGCTTTTTCGGTAGGAGCACAATATATTGTTGAAAATCACTATTGTACTTTATGTTCATAAATGTTTCAAACTTTCTTGGTTTTCCTTGAACTGTTTCCCATTGCAAGTGTTCTTTTTGTGTGGGAAAACCAATTTAGGTATAGCATGTTTTCATAATGAAAACATGGATGTGGTGCAGGCTGTGAGTTCCCAGGCAGCCTCCTGGTTGTTAGTTGTGCGGTTGCTGTAACCTAGAGCTTAATTTCCATTCCTAAACCCTATAAATTCAGCAATTGTTGGTGACTGGAGCCCGTTATGTAGTCCGTAAACTAATTTGCTATTCAATTGGCGTCTTTTAGCTACCTGCAAGCGATTTGTGGGTTACAGGCTTAAAACTTCTGCGGTTGACAAAATCGTAACTCCGACTCAGCTAAGCCTTTGATCTTTCAAGCCTGCAATTGTTTTCACACCAGTAAATTGCTAATGTAGAAGAAAATCCTACGAGTACCAGATAGGTCTTGCAAGGGGGTTAAACACCTGTTCTAGCACTGTAAATGCAAATAAAAACTCAATACTGCACTTTAACATATGGGGAAAGTGCTGAAAGACATTAGAATTAATTGCACAACAGTCTCATGCTCGCAAATCTGCAATCAAAACATTTTTTTTTTTTACATTTCATTTCCGTGTTATATCAATCTCGGTAATTAAGGAGTTAATACATATCAGGCCACCCACATGTACTACAACATTTCCTTCATTAATTTTTATTATTTGGTACATTGCCGGATTGTGAGTCTGATTGCATACTGGACTAAATGCTAATTGATTGACATTTAACCTCCATGTTTTAATGATGTCATGATGACCGACTCATTTACAATTGGCTGTTTCTAAATCAGTATTTATGGCCTTGCTTAACTGATCATGATCACGCTCTGAAATGCCACTTATGAGTGCATGGTTTATGGTTTAGGCTTTCGGCCAGGTAGCTGCCAGCTTGAGCAATTGAATCGCTCTGTAACGGTTGCAAATTTCAAGGCTGCGTACTTATGGCCGGTATAAAGGCAATTGAATAGGGGCCCTGGTGTGCAGAATACTATCACTGATGCCTTGCCTCAATCTCAGCTCCTGAAGTTCAGGGAAGTTACTCCCAGAGCACGGGAGGAAGTCATACCTATACCAAAGCCACTGTGGGCTACCTGGAAGCAGAAATAGCCCAGCTGATGTTATATCTGCCCTGTTTGAGTTAGTGTGTTGTGTTGGCCAGCTTTCTCCCTGGCCCCCTTGGAGCCCTGTAGATGATTTTACTTGTCAGCCCGAGTAAAAGCATTCCTGGAGTAATTATTTGGGGTGAAGTTTTAGATGCAGGAGATCATTTGCCAGCCTCATCCAGCAGTCAAAAACTGACCTGGTGGCCAAAGAAAAACATGTCTTTCTTTAACCTTGTTCATTACTACACTTACATTTGCAGAAGTGTATAGCTCCCATCTATCCAAATTCCATTGCAGCCAGTTTATTGGATTGCAGTGTGAGGACTACAGTTCTTACTTATTTCGCATTGATGAAGCCACTAAGGCTACTGAGACTGTGAGGTTGGGCCTCCCAGATGAGATCATTACACCTCTTGGTGATTTGTTGGGATGCTCCCTGGATTTGTGTCTGAATAGGTTCTATGCCACCATTAAAAATGATACTATGATGTTTGTTATATAGATAAGTTATGTCACCCAAAGGGTAAAGGTGGCTTTGTATTTAACCCAATGTATAGTGTGGTCCATTGTGTTGGTTTTGTGGGTAGCCATGCTTTTTATTATTACTTAAAGGGCTAGTATTAAAAATGCTACAAACTGCATTTAAGTCCAAGAGATACTGTCTGCTCCAGTCCTGGTACACTGTTAGCACTTTGGGTAATTATTACTTTTGCAAATACATTTGTTTAACTGTTTTATACAAGTGTGCCTACAATGGCGTGTCTTGTGACATCATCGCTCCTATGCAATTAAAATGCAATGGAGATTGCGTAATAGTTATAGTTTTGGGGAATTTGCACTTAAGTAATAAAACTATTAAGTTTGTAAAGTTTATGATCCCCACACCCGCAAATGTCTAATAGCTGTGGCTAAGTTACTTTCTGACACAAAGCGATAAAAAAATCCCAATTTAAAAAGCATTTGCTATTGCAGTACAGTAGCTTTTATATGAAAATCTCTAGTGTGGTTCTTATAGAATAAAGTGTTGTCCCTAGTTCCTTTCTGTCTCTTCTCCTGCCTTGTGCAGAACACTTAAGCTGCTCCTATTCATATAACACTTGCCTAAGTTTATTTTAATCCCAGCACCTGTTTTTGTCAGTAGCAGGGAATGGGATAAGCAGCAATTCTGGAGTCCGAGGCCAGGGGTCACCTTAACGCCATCAGTGCTGGAGGTGTCAGTGATGCAGCTGCTGTGGGGAGGGGCAGGGATGGGAAAGGAAATGGTAGTATATTACAAAGATAAACTGAAAATGCAATCATATAAATATCATAAATAACTACTTATTGCTCTATATATTTCTTGTAGCTTCATGTAGGCATAACGATAACTTTTCTTATTGCTCCTACTGCTCCATTTAAATCCATTGGTGTAAGTCCTCTCTATAACTTCTGTTGTGAACTAGTATCATACCAATTCTTGCTTTGGATACAGAAAACCCCTTCCACTGACTCCTCCGATTGCTTCATGTATCTCTCCGTGTAACTTCCATTGTGTCATATAACATTCCCATAGTGTATTCCATATGAAATAAACTCCCTATAGCTCCTTCCTTGAATTATAAACTGCACCCGATTATTTATCTTAATACTTCATATAACTATACCTATGTAACTCCTATTTATCCTTGAAACCTTTTCTGTAACCCATTATATTGCTCCATATAACTCCCTATGTACCATACCAACGTCCCAATACTTTGCTCTGCATAAAAACTCCTAATTATAACCGCTCCTATAACTCTTCCTGTTGATTCATATAGCTCTCTGTAACTATTATGATTTGTTCAAGTAATCCCCCAATAACCTTCCCTATAAGTCATCCTGTTTCTCCATGTAGCTCTCCCTAAAACCCCCCGTAGATATGTTTATAGGGCCACTGTAGTCATATTTATATAAATATACTATTTTGAAGAACTACATTTGAAAATAAGCACCATGTTTTTAAAATGTAAAATACAATAAAAAGCCTGTAATATATTACTTTTGAGGCAATTATGCTGCTGTGGGATCTACCATTTGTGTTTCTGGTAATCAACTTCCTGAGGTGGTAGGAAGCTTTGATTGCACAGAAGGTCTATTGACACACTGCAAATGTGGCATCTATAAGTGCCATTGCTTTCAGTTACAGTAATGGAGAGGTCATCTTAAGAAAGAGACACTGTCTTAAGAAAGTAATACACAGAAACAGCTGATAAAGGAAATTTGATGTTTGCAGTAAGGATAATCGAGTATAAAAGATAAAAATGCAAAGGCTCTGTTTATTTTTTATTTTTTATTTTCTAAAAACATTTTTCCCATTACATAGTTTAGTTATTCAAAACACCATATAGAAAAAATTGACCACAGTGGTTATTTAACCCTCCCGATAGTTCCATATTCCAAGCTCTTCCAGACAAAATAGATGCAAATCATAATAGTATGAGCATTCCAAGAGGATGGAAATGATGTTATTTGCATGAAACTTGTCATACTAGTTTAACATGCAGCTCTGATTGTGAAGCACTATTAAAGAACCACTGCAAAGTGAAAAAATAAGAGCATAATTAATCTTAAGAGCGTAATTAATCAGGAAAAAGTCATACATCTAGTTTTTAATAAGAAAAAAAAATGAATGTCTCTGCAGGATCCTGGAGGGTTCCATGATACCTTGGTGGAAGTTGTGCATGTGAGAGGGTATTTACATTTCTGGAGAGCTGTGGTTCTAGCCTTCGATGCAAGATGTCTGCTTTAATCTTATCCAGTGATCAAATAAAGACTCTGGACTTTCCTGCTCCCCCTTCCCCTACTGATAACTACAAACGCACAAAAAAAAATAATTCTGCTCTAGAACCATCATTAAAAATAAACAAATAAATGTACTGTGACATATACAGTCAGGTCCATAAATATTGGGACATCAACACAATTCTAAACTTTTTGGCTCTATACACCACCACAATGGATTTGAAATTAAACTAACAAGATGTGCTTCAACTGCAGACTTTCAGCTTTAATTTGAGGGTATTTACATCCAAATCAGGTGAACGGTGTAGGAATTACAACAGTTTGTATATGTGCCTCCCACTTTTTAAGGGACCAAAAGTAATGGGACAGATTAACAGTCATAAAACAAACTTTCACTTTTTAATACTTGGTTGCAAATCCTTTGCAATCAATTACAGTCTGAAGTCTGGAACGCATAGACATCACCAGACGCTGGGTTTCATCCCTGTTGATGCTCTGCCAGACCTCTATTGCAACTGTCTTCAGTTCCTGCTTGTTCTTGGGGCATTTTCCCTTCAGTCTTTTCTTCAGCAAGTGAAATGCATGCTCAATCGGATTCAGATCAGGTGATTGACTTGGCCATTACACAATATTCCACTTCTTTCCCTTAAAAAAACTCTTTGGTTGCTTTTGCAGTATGCTTCGGGTCATTGTCCATCTGCACTGTGAAGCGCCATCCAATGAGTTCTGAAGCATTTGGCTGAATATGAGCAAATAATATTGCCCGAAACACTTCAGAATTCTTCCTGCTGCTTTTGTCAGCAGTCACATCATCAATAAATACAAGAGAACCAGTTCCATTGGCAGCCATACATGCCCACGCCATGACACTACCACCACCATGCTTCACTGATGAGGTGGTATGCTTTGGATCATGAGCAGTTCCTTTCCGTCTCCATACTCTTCTCTTCCCATCACTCTGGTACAAGTTGATCTTAGTCTCATCTGTCCATAGGATGTTGTTCCAGAACTGTGAAGGCTTTTTTAGGTGTTGTTTGGAAAACTCTAATCTGGCCTTCCTGTTTTTGAGGCTCACCAATGGTTTACATCTTGTGGTGAACCCTCTGTATTTACTCTGGTGAAGTCTTCTCTTGATTGTTGACTTTGACACACATACACCTACCTCCTGGAGAGTGTTCTTGATCTGGCCAACTGTTGTGAAGGGTGTTTTCTTCACCAGGGAAATTATTATTCGGTCATCCACCACAGATGTTTTCCGTGGTCTTCCGGGTCTTTTGGTGTTGCTGAGCTCACCGGTGCATTCTTTCTTTTTAAGTATGTTCCAAACAGTTGATTTGGCCACACCTAATGTTTTTGCTATCTCTCTGATGGGTTTGTTTTGTTTTTTCAGCCTAATGATGGCTTGCTTCACTGATAGTGATAGCTCTTTGGATCTCATATTGAGAGTTAACAGCAACAAATGCAAATAGCACACTTGAAATGAAAACTGGAGCTTGTATCTGCTCTTTGTAAATGGGATAATGAGGGAATAACACACACCTGGCCATGGAACAGCTGAGCAGCCAATTGTCCCATTACTTTTGGTCCCTTAAAAAGTGGGAGGCACATATACAAACTGTTGTAATTCCTACACCGTTCACCTGATTTGGATGTAAATACCCTCAAATTAAAGCTGAAAGTCTGCAGTTAAAGCACATCTTGTTAGTTTCATTTCAAATCCATTGTGGTGGTATATAGAGCCAAAAAGTTTAGAATTGTGTCGATGTCCCAATATTTATGGACCTGACTGTATACTGTGACATATATTATCAAATGTCCTCTTAAGACAAATAAAAACCTGCTTTCCATGGTCCTTTAGGGTCCTTTAGGATTGTAGCAGTAATTGACAATTAGTTATATAAAAACATTTACAAAATACTTCTCTGGTCCAGACAAATACAGTTTTCAGTTCAGGCAGTAGGGTCTATAAAAAGCATTGAAGGGCCATAAGTGTTCTAATTGATGCTACTTAGTAGAACCACATCCCTTTAAAGGACCACAGTAAAATGGAAAAAATATATATGTTTGAAAACTTGGAGTCAAGGAAAATATCATAATGCCAGTTTTGGATTAAAATAAGAATGCATTTTGATAATCATGAATGCAGCCGCAATACTTTGGTGAAGGCTGGGTTTGCACTAATTCATGCAAGCTTGCTGCTTCTGAGCATGTGCAGTGGAAGTGCAGTTAAATAATGTAATAAATCCACCTAACTCTTACCCACCCTTATCTCCAATGATAGCTAAAGATAAGCACACCTTTAGAAATGTGCCATCTTGTCTTATTTTTGGTCTTCAAAATGTATGTAACATTTTATTCATGTATTTTTTGTTGCTCCCTGCGACTACAGAATCTGTTGGCGCTCTACAAATAAAATATAGTAATTATAAATAGTTTGCAGCATACTTCACAAACCTTACATTTTTCTTGAACTATGGTGGTCCTTTAATATAAATGATGTGAGCAAACATGAATGAAGGTGTGAGATGGAGAGCTAGCGGCGTACTGTGGGACAAGCCTGTGTTATCTGCTGTGACATTATGCATTTACTAGCTGGATAGTGAGTTTGCATACACTGGCAGCTCTTGCCTTTGCAGCCAGCACCAGAGGAGTGGCCTCTTCAAGACGCATCTGGCTAAATATAGCAGCCACAACACAGGTTTTATTTTTACAGTAGGGGGTGTGTGTGGGGACAGGGAATCCCACATGCGCTACTTGTCAGATATCCCCCATCCCACAGATCCCTGGTGCAGCCTGCTGTCACTTTTCCTGTGGTGGCAGTGAAGGGACGCCAGCATGGACGTGTTAACTGCACTGAGCCTGGATGACCTGGCCATCTCCTTTTCCAAACTGCCCATCTACCCTGTGTTCGATGTGGCTTATTACATAGTATCGATCCTCTATCTCAAGTATGAACCAGGTAGGTGATCGCTGTATAAATGTAATTATTTGCTGACATTGCTGTTTTATTTCTGACATCTCCACCCCTAGGTGCTTGCAATCCATTTTATGCTTTCATGGCCATTTTTATATCAACCGAATAGATTTGATACACATTGCATTGCAAACAATTCTCGTATAGCAGTGAAGTGGTTAACTGTGTTTTTAAGATTCTGCTTTTTTATGTGGAGAAGCTATTTTCACTCAGTTTAGTGTCAGGTGGATTTTACCCTTTTAAGGACATAGAAATCTGCAGGAGGAGGACAATGAGTGAATTGTTTATTTTTTGCTATTTTCCGTTAAGGAGCACTGACTGTTGAAAAGTGAACAATGATGGCAGCAAACCGTTCTGCTGCACAGGCTTTCCTGTCCACTAATGAAAGACTCCCTCTCATTGTATTTATTATATGACTGAACAACACAAAATGTTATGTTTTTAATTCATGTCCCAAAAAGAAACCTAGTTAGATGTTAAACATTTCAATTGTTTGCTTTTTAATTTTTTTGAGGTTTATGTGTCCAATGGCAAGCTGAGATCCCATCCTTCTGTACTAAAGTGCAAAGTGGATTTGAGAATGATTTACCTTTTTTTTATATGAGTCATATGCTTTTAGTACGCTTTGGTCCTAATAGAGTCTGAGCTCTTAAATATGTCACCGCCATTAGTACACTTGGGTCAAGGAAGGACAAAGCCATTAAACATGCCACTGTCATTAGTACACTTTGGTCCAAGGAAGGACTAAGCCATTAAACATGTCACTGTCATTAGTAAACTTTGGTCCAAGGAGGCACTGATGTCCCATATTCTTAGCATTCTCTTAATAAGAACTGTTCTTGATAATGTAAACACATTTTTAGAAAAAAAAAGCTTTCATTTTACTATTATATAACACTACCCCTAATTGCTTTCCTAATTTGGCACCCCAAATGATGATTATGTGGTATCCTGCACATTTTGTGAGGCCATTTTATCATATTGTAAATTCCACATCATTACTGCAGCCCATTCAACAGAACTGAATACATAACTTATCTGCATCCAAAGTCTCTCCTAGATGATAAATCAGATTAGATTATTGTTTTTATTTCTAAAAACTGCCCATTATTAAAGTCAGGTTTTTAAAAAAAGCATGCTCTAAAAGTTGGCATTGGTGTTCCTTTAACATTTGGAGGGCATGTAGAAGTTTTCCTCTGCTGTGATGCTGATGACAACTCACACATGTCCTCCATATTTCTGATCCTGTTCATTATTTTGAATAAGGGACCAGGAGACAAAAAATCTCAATAAGTGGCGAGTGGTGAGATGACATCACACTAGGAGGTGCATGTGAGACCCAGACTTCTCTTTTCTGTTGATGGTTCTATATTTACCATAAAAAAAGTTGAATTGGACTTTTTAAAAGACCAAAGGAAGACATATAGTTGGGTCCATTGGGTTTCTAAGGGCTACGTTATCTTAATAACCATGTTAATCCGTAGACCACAACTAGATAAAAAAAATATAGGAGAGTAGTTATAAAGGATCCTCTATTGTCTCCTTCTCACTAGTCTCTTAATAACTCTTAAAGAGTTCAGGGATATGAGGATATTGGTGCAGGATCATTCTTTTGCAATGTGTTAATATTTTTTGTCTTGTACTCAGCCCCTGTATAGTGCTATGGAATATGGAAAGTTACAAATAAAAGATAATAATATTTGTATATTACATACAAATGAGATAAAAGAATAGATAGAACAAGAGGTCGAGCGCTGAAGCTTCTGGCAATCTTGGGGTTGTGAGAGAATACAGTATTACAGAGAGAAGTGGAAAAAGCTAGCACAGAAATTCATTAGGCAACATCAAACAAGACCAAGGATCAAAAAGGGTGTGACATTTTACAGCGGAGGGCCCACTGGGTGTGACCAATCACTCTTATCTGCTGTCACATTCAGTGTTTGCTTGTTACACCTCTTGCACTTGCTATATTAGTAAAGCACATAATGATAACTGGTTTCACCCTTTGTCGCATGGAGAGTGTCTGATAAGACTTAACCTTGTGGCTGCTGTAGTATGCACCCAAATGATTTACTTACGAAGACACACAGCTTCCACGGGGGTCATTTCATAAACGTCACAAAAGTCACCGGTGACTAGACACATCCCGCCAGACCTATTTCTATTCAAAATAACACATTTATTGAAGAACATGACCAATGAGTCTGTTTAAGTAAGCACCTTTCAGGAGAAAATGATCATTTGCATTAAATATGTTTTATATTATATACTTTAATGATTTTTATGTCTGATAAAACAAATGTAGTGTAAGAAGAGACTTGGAGAGCCTCTCCACTGAGTGTCACCATATGATTCACATTTACTAAGATGTGACACCTCCAAGAGATATCCAAGACCTAATACTGGAGTACATTTGGCCCATTATGTGCTTTCTTCACCGATTGGCCCACATTCACAAATGGGTATGATGTACTCTCACAGAGCTTGTTAATATTATTATAATATTCATAAACAAGGGTAGTGCAGCCATCTTTACCTTAATACACAATTAGACAATTTATACTATAATAAAACTCAATTTAATTATAATACAGCGTGTGTTAAATGTATTTTTGGCCACGTATACAAAACTATCTGTAGTTGCTTGTTCTATTATAATAAAAATTATTTGCCAGATCACATACTAATTTAGAGCACAACTCTTAACACAAACATTAAGAACCCTATATGGATATAATGTTGTACCAAGTTCATTAAAGAAACCTTACCTTGAGGGAATTGTGTAAGAGTCCCAGTCAGTCTGTTGCTTCATGCATGTGTTCAGGGGGGCTTGCAGTTTTTGGCCCCATGCTAATTACTCAGTGTAATTTATGTTATACTGTAAAATCGGCTGCAAGGGCCTTTTTTCCCTAGGTAACACCTTTATGTTAATCTTTTCACTTGTAATATTACATCACTCATCCCACATCCGTAAATCCTGCCTTATCTGCAAGAGAGTTCAGTGTAGGAAGTATCTGTTTACTCAGTATATTACAACAAACCAACAGTTCTCACCCGTAGCAGTTCTCTCACAATGTTTCTGGGATGGATGATTAACATAGCTAGGGAGATTTACTTGGCTCTTAAATATGGTGTAATCTGGCATATAGGGGATTAGCATAGAGGCCTCTATATTTAAATGGGAAGTTTTCACCAGTTGGCTCTTATATGAAAGAATTCCCTTATAGAAGTTTATATATATATATATATATATATATATATATACATATACATATATATATACACGCACATACATATATATATATATATATATATGTAAGTTTTAGTATGTGCGTTGTATTTTCAAGGAGCTTCATTCAAACTGGGTTGAAGTTGTTAGCAACACACATACGTCCCAACTGCCCTCTCTTGAATGGACAGTCCCTCTAACGAAGAAATAAAAAATAGCCCCTTTCCCCCCATCCTCCAAATGTTTGTCTTTTGAAAGGATTGGCCCACATTTGAGTACAATCTCATCCTTCCAGACAAACTGTGTCCTTGTTCTGCAAGACTAAAATGAAAGTCCTGGACTCTGTATGCTCTAGCAGTGGTTATCATTTATTTTCTCAAATGCTTATAAGTTGACCAAGGCCTTGGTGGACTAATTGAATATTTATGAGGGCCCTCACAGACCACCTCATTATTTTTTCTTCCTCTTACTTAACATTTAGAATGTGCTGTGCTGTTTTAGAATATCTTAGTACTGTTTTAGAATACCTTAGTTCTATTTTAGAATCTTATGAACAAATAAACTATTAAATGTGGTATGTAGGCATGTCTGTACACAACTGTTATGCATTTTTATTAATTTTCATAATTTTGTTTCAGAACTTTATTATAATACCAATTGCATTGCAGACCACTTTGCAACATTTGAGAACCTGTACTTTTGAAGTGTATATATATATATATATATATATATATATATATATATATATACACAGTTATGCTCAAAAATTTGCATACCCTGGCAGAAATTGTGAAACTTGGGCATTTATTTGGACAAAATGACTGATCCTGCAAAAAAAAAAAAAAAGTATTTTATTGAAGGATAGTAGTGATCATATAAAGCCATTCATTATTACATAGTTGTTTGGCTACTTTTTTCCTTCTTAAACCATAATGATAACAGAAATCACCCAAATGGCCCTCATCAAAAGTTTGCATACCCTTGAATGTTTGGCCTTGTTACAGACACACAAGGTGAGACACACAGGTTAAAATGACAATTAAAGGTTAATTTCCCACACCTATGGCTTTTTAAATTGCAATTAGTGCCTGTGTATAAATAGTCAATGAGCTTGTTAGCTCTCACATGAATGCACTGAGCAGGCTAGATACTGAGCCATGGGGAGCAGAAAAGAATTGTCAAAAGACCTGCGTAACAAGGTAATGAGCTTCATAAAGATGGGAAATGATATAAAAAGATATTCAAAGCCTTGAAAATGCCAGTCAGTACTGTTCAATTACTTATTAAGAAGTGGAACATTTGTGGATCTCTTGATACGGGTGTGAAAACATTTGCGGACTTGCGAAATTGAGGCCATTGAATAGTGATTTGCGATTTTATCGATCGATTGTGATTTTCAGCCTGTAATTCGTAGATTGTTTGCGGCTCGCAAAAAGGCGCCAATTGAATAGCAAGTTAGTTTAAGGGCTCCATTACGGGTTCCCGTAAGCTGCAATTTCTGATTTGAATGAGGCCCTAAGGGTATGCAAACTTTTGAACAGGGTCATTTAATTTTTTTCTTTGTTGCCATGTTTTGTTTTATGATTGTGCCATTCTGTTATAGCCTACAGTTGCATATGAATCCCATCAGAAATAAAAGATATGTGTTTTGCCTACTCACTCATGTTTTCTTTAAAAATGGTATATATATTACCAATTTGCCAAGGGTATGCAAACTTTTGAGCACAACTGTATATATAAGACAACTGTATATATATACACAAATGCTGCAGCCCTCATTAGTGATAACCAAAGAACTAATAAATAGTTTGTCCTTTTCATAAATGGATTTCTTCTTTAGCTGCTATTCGAAGTGTTAGGTTTGTTGTAGAAAAACATATCCACAAACCCAGCATTCTACTACAAAACTCAGTCATGATACCAAAACACAGAGGCGTCTTATTATTTTCTTATTATCAGATTTTATTTGGACACGCGTGGGTCAGCAACAGGAAAACATTCAAAATGTCTGCTACTGACTGACAACAAAACAAAAACAACACAAGTATTTATAGTATTTCCCACATATAGGAAATTGTACATCCCACCAACACCCATCTCTAGAACAATAAATGATTATTTATATTAGTAGACCAATTAATAGTTAGACATGTACAGATCACGCGCTGAAAGCATGGACTGCGTATATCATTCCATTATTGCAAACTTGTGCGCATCGGTCAAGTCTGTTTATCATAATTATCCTTGACTCAATCATTGCGCCCATCACCTCCATATTGTCCACTTCTGAGTAATCAATAATGTGTTGTTAACCTTGAGTCCGGTCTCCAGAACAATTTTTATTATGGGAAGAAGGACTTGTTTACAGTTATAGAATAAAAAACAATGAATTAAGTAAAAGCAGAATTAACTGTTTCTTAGCTTACGTCCTGTAATGGAAAAGTACTGGTTTAGAGCTTACATCTAGCCAAATATCACAAATGCTACAAAAGTCATAAATGTTATATACATACACTAAATAATGTATGGCTATTTGGATTTCTCCACAACAGGTTTACAAGTAAACACTTATTTCAGGACCACTAAACTCTGTAAAAGATCTTTATTGTTTTATAAATATTTTAGTAAAATATATTAAATATTTTGATGTTTCTTGCTTACTTTGTCCCTCATAATGCTCATTACAAGAGCTGTTGTTATATCTCCCACATTCTTCATTACATTTTCACTATATACCTCCATCTTGTTTTGCAACAGAATATGCACATATTATTTAAGTAGTGGGGGGAGGGGGGGGGTGGGGGGTGGGAGCCACCTACATAGCTGGGCAGATTTTATTTACAAAATAACAGAGGGAACCTCTCTACAGTCATCAGTAAACTGTATCCCTCTGGCAGGAAAGAAGCACTTTGTTAAACACATAAAGTGTAATACAGCACATAAAACTCCTCAGTGAATAGCAAATAATTATACTCACATATATGTATACATTTAATAACATGTACATATATATATAGACATTCAAATGTGAACACAGATGTACTATTTATTTACTGTACTACTGTAGGGTGGAGGGCTTCTATCGCTCTTTTGCTCACCATATATTAAATAATTGTTGTTGTGAACTACCTACTCATAATATCCACTACACATGCTAAGGATCAGGCCCACTCTGATGATAGGCAGTGACCTTGAAACAGCTGGACATGGGTGGGATTCCTGGCTTGAGTATAATCCAAACCTAGCTTTGCTCAAAGCTGTTTGATACAGCGGGCATATGCTTAAGGGAAGCCATGTTTAATATGGTAATGGATTGCAAGAGCGAAGCCTTTGTGGGCACATTTGCATGTCCCTGCCAAGATTCCCAAAATGCAGTGTAATAACAATATTTTTCTGAATTCTGGGCATGAAATACGTTTTTTTCACTTGTTTTAGACATTCAAATGTAAACACAAATGTACTATTTATTTGCTATATATATATATATATATATATATATATATATATATATATATATATATATATATATATATGGAATATCAAGGGGTAGGAGAGAAAGCGCAAGAATCTCCTGGTGTAGATTATTTCAATGATTTTGAATGGAGGTAAAGTAAGGTTCAAGCGGTAAGACTCTAACCTGGTCAGACCTCAACGAAATGAGGTATTGAAAGCACTCAAATAGTGTATCCGAAGTAAGATGCTCTGGTTACAGTCTTGTTTGGTCTGGGTGTCTGTGTAATTTTGGTAGGGGAGGCTTAGTGAGGGATAAACACTACCCCTCGTCTACTGGGAGGTACCGCCAGGGTAAGACCGGCAAAAAGGGACCAGGCTTTTATTTAAATCAAATGCGTTTCGCTGTATCTGGTGACAGCTTCATCAGTGATATCAAATTCTACATAGAAAAACACACATTGAGAACAACAAACATAAAAATAAATAAATAAATTGAAATGAAATAAAATACAATAGAGTAAAATAAAGTAGTAAGCATACTTTCATTTAAATCGATGTGTTATCAACAGATCGCTCTTACAGCAGATCGAAATATACTCTTCAAAAATATATGGTATAAGGTATGCTAGAACCCCCCCCCCCCCCCCCCTCCCGCCCCCCCAAAAAAGGAATGGAGTGGGTTAGGTGTTTAACAAGATAAATGTATAAATAAATAAATAAAAAATGCAAATATATACATGTATATGAGGTAGATGATATATGAATATTACGTATAGAGTCTGTTAAGACTTATTAGTACGTATTAGATATATGTTTAATATCAACAATAATATGAATAAAATGGTAATAATAACTTATAATATATAATAATAAGGTAATAGAGTACAATTTCCATTATCTATGGGAATCATATGGTTCCTCATAGGATATATTGGACCGTAAGGCAATTGCTTTTTACGGAAACTCACACTAGCATATGAACATAAAAATTTAAATGCTTAGATAAGTGTGGTGTGGGTTTGAAAATAATCACCAAAAGGTGCCTTTGTCTACATGTTCATACATAGACCTCGTATTATGTATTATGCAAGACTTTATGTTTCATAATGCAGTCTGATAGTGGCTTAGCTTGGGCTATTCCCTCTCTTTACAAATATATTTGTAATATGGTAAGATGTTATATATACAACAATACCCTATAAGATTTCAAAGGGGCCAATGTTAAGGCTAGTACTTACTCAGTACTCCACCTCAAAATTTTAAGAAGGGAGTAAAATAAAATCTGTTGAAGAGAGAGAGAGAATGAGAGGTGCTTGTTTAAAAAGGGTAACAATAACTAGATGTTTGTAGGGGGTATCCATAGTAAATATCCCCTATAACTCTATGGGATAAACGGTGAGTGGTTTGATAATCGTGAGAACCGTCTAAGTGCTGAGAACCTATACAGTGGGACTGAGCTTCTGTGTGTGTGAGATATGAAACAGAAAGGAACAGTAAAGGGTACATAAACATATATACACCCACGTGTATGCGCACATCCACACACATGCACACATGTACATGTGCACATACATTCACACACAAGTACATGCACACACGTACAAGTACACACATATGCATGCACCCCCATGTTCACATCTACATACATGCCCATACATGCGTACATGCCTATAAACATGTACAATGAATAAGACAGAAATATGGTAATGATAGTCAGAGAGGAATCCATTGTGTACTAGTATAATGTGGCATAACTAATGGGACTTAAAACCCCTAATAAAGTGTTCTCATGGAGGAGTATGAGAAAGGAAGAGCAATAAGATTGCATTCATATACACCTATACACTAAGCTTTGCAAATCTGCAGTGGCATACATTCTTAGAAAATATGTCTTTCTAAATAACTGAATGACTTCCTAAAACCTTGAAGTGTAGAAACATTTTTCCAAATGTAATTTATTAATCATGTTCCTTCAATTTGTACACATGTCCTTGTTCCAAAAGATTAGTTTTTCTCTCTTTAAATAAAGGTATTTGCTTTAATGGATTCCAAGTTGCCCAGAAGGTAAACATAGTGTATGTAAGCAAATTATGCCTTTGAGTAGAGCTTTGTCAGCACTGTTGCATTAATGTCTCCAATGGGCAAGAATAATTCACTAGAGGGAGGTTATTTTCATTTTGATAACAGACTGAGAGGTTATTGGCATTATTCACCTTACAGATAACAGCATATGCTTGGTGGGGGAATGAAAAAAACTGCCTGATGGGAAAAAACGCACAATTCCGAGCAAATTAATGTAAGAAGATAATTTTTTTAAATAGCATTTAACTAATAAAATATGTTAATATCAGACAATGGGGTTCTTTTCTAACCCTCTTGATGTCAAGTCACCCTGACCAAAAGGTAAATTGGCTTCACAAATGGGAAAATAGGGCACTATATAGAGTTGTGGATCTGTTAGAGGAGAACACACACTTTTCCTCCTATAGAGCAAAGGAGAAATGTAATCGATTACATTCTGACTGGCTAGTTTATAATCACATTAAATGAAACGCTAATAAGATACTCAAACTTAACAAATCACCATAATTTACCCTTTTGAAAAGGTTATGTGAAGGAGACACTAGGTCCAGTTGGACTGTTTCCACCATTTTTTATATTTCTGTTGATAACTCCATCCATTATTATTACACAGGAGTGGTCAGATATGTTAAGAAATACAGCACTGGCTTTGATTAATACCTATTTGAAAGAGAATTGTAAATCACTTGCGACTTGATGGACTGTCTAATTTATATTTCAGAGGATATGAAGGGTGTAGAACTTTTCCACAAGTAGTGGTTTTATAGACATGTCCATACCTTCGTTTAATCTGTGAGGTCCTACCCACTCCTATCGCTCCTGAGCATGGATTACTCTACTTAGCAAACCAGTAGAAGCAAACAAATAAACTTGCCTAGCAATGAGATGCTGTATAGGGAAACACTGCTACGTCAATGCAACAAATATTACACAGAATAGATTTTATACATGATGTGCCTTATGACGGCAGAGGCTCAGGGCACTCATACTGTATTCTCAGACATTTGGGCTCCTTGGTTGCTGTTTGACACAAACACTTTATGATCAAGACAAGAAATATGATTTTGCTTATGTCATACATATTGACTATGTTTTTTTTAAAAACCTTTTCATACAAGATTTTTTAAATCCTTTGTAACTATAGTTTGTATATGTTATAATAAATTGTGCTTAATGAATTTGCTTAATACAAACATTTAATGACTCAATTTTCTTTAGTTTTAATGTATACAATATCTGTGACCGAATATGTGTTCTTTCATTGCATCAAAAATATCACATATAATAGTTGTCAAACTGCGATTCGTCGTCACACTTGCAAGTCTCACATAGCGAGGGGAGCTGTTGAAGCACAGAAGTCTTCCGAGCTCAGAGCACTCAGAGGCGCTCATCGGCTGCGAGCCTCGTGAGGCGAGCAGTTGAGGTATTGAAAATCGGAGCACTTACGTGATGATCGCCGAAGGAAGTTGAGGCATTGAAAAACTTGGGACTTAGCCAAAATGAGCGCCAATGGTGCTCCTGCGAGCCTCACGAAGCGAGGCAAGCAGTTGAGGCATTGAAGCACGCGGAACTTAGGCTACAAGCACTTAGGAAACACAGGATTGCATAAGGCTGCAAGCAGTTGAGGGACGCAGCACTTAGGGAAAAAGATTACAAGCCGTGGGACGAGTCGCAAAAAGACGCAGTTAACGTCTGAACCGTGCATATCGAAAAACACCAAAAACACAAAAGAAACCACAATTAAAATAAAAAAACACTCACACACAGCACAGGGGGACAACAAAGGATATCTGGGAGTGGGGTTATTCGCAAATTTAGGCCGAATTTGGGGATTTTTTAAAATTGGCTAAACGAGAAAAAAAATGGCAGCCAGAAAAGCTGAAAACAAGGCTGCACGACCCGAATCGAGCAAAACACTGCCACACTATTACGAATGACGGAAAAAACACTGCCACACTATTACAAATTAAGGAGAATGCTTGCGAAACGCGTAAGACATACACTATCTCCGCCATACAGGCCGCATGTCTGTGGGTTTGAAATTTGTTACAATTCTAGGTGTATTCAATTTACTCAAGCCCGCAATTACAGGGCTAAAGCCTAAAACCGTAAACCAAGAACCCGTAAGTAGCAATTCAGGGCATGCTCATGATCAATTAAGCAAGCCTGTAAGTTACAATTTAGACAGTGCCAATAGGGAATGAGACCATCATCATGACATCAGTAAAACATGAAGTTTAAATTACAGTCAATTAGTGTTTAGAAGTCCGATGTAGAAATCAATAAAAATCAATAAATAAACTGGTCTAGTCCATGTGGGTGGTCTGAAAAGTATTAACTCCTTGATTCCTGGGATCAATAAAAAAAGGGAAACAAAAGGTAAAAAAAGTGTTTTAAGTATCCCAGTATTTTAAAGCACAGTAGTGTGTTTATATTCGCTTTTATAGTGTTACAAACAGGTGATTAACCCACTTCTAACCCAAGTCCTATCTAGTACTCACAGAATTTCTTGATACATTTGCTATTTACAGGTTTGAAGGAAATTGCAAGCTTGTTCAATTGTAATTAAATATGGATTAGCACTGGTAACATTTGTGGGTTTGAAACTTTAAACGAGTAGATAGGAAGGAGTTACGTTTTTACAACCGCCGTGATTTTGAGCCTGTAACTCGCAATTGGAATGCAAGTAGCAAAAAGTAGCCAATTGAATATATGTAACTTTTACAGGCTCAATAACGGGCTCCAGTAATTTCAATTTGGCCAATTGACTGGGGACAAGTGTTTTTATTTGGAAGCCAGTCTCACTAATTAGTAGGCAGGCAATACCACTCAGTATGGAGGCCAAACTCTCCCATTAATAGACAGCCCCATTAGAGGTCTTTCTAATAAAGGGAATATAATATGGTAATCTCTCTCATAGAAGACGAGTCTCTCTTTTCTATTCATTGGTGTTCTGTGCTCTCTTCTTATTGTCAGTATTTAGCCAGTTATCTGTCCTGAACCCTTACGATCTCTATACAAACTGTCCATCTGCACACTACCCTGTCTCTTCCCAGACTCAGATGTCTGGTGACAGGTGGCTCCTCCACAGACAGAGGTCCTATATATAAATCTGTGTTGGAGGATCAGTTGTCCCACATTCCAGCTCCTTAAAGGGCCACTGTAGCTCAAAACTTTCTTTCCTGCATTTAAAAGAACTCATTTTAGACATTACAATAGTTTTTTTTATTTGCATGCAAAATTAATTATATTATTTTAATAAAAAATGAAAGCAACACAAACAGACAAGATGTGTTTGATACACGTTTATCTTAAGATGTTAAAAATAACAACTTATGGGAAGACTGTTATGTGTTTTCTTATCTGATTTATATTTATAGGGGGGGGCGGAAGCATAAAGATGATGCAATCCAGAGATTCACAATGCTCTCTGACCCTCTGTTTCCAATAACATGTCATGGCAGAGGAGGAGAAACCACACAGGCCCATTCCAATATAATTTTTCTACACTATAGACCTTTTTCCATACAAAAAAGAAAAAAGAAAACTGCGGTAACTGCGGTAAATAAAATAGTTTGGACTACAGTTGCTCTTTAAACCCACATCTCATTCAGAGGCAGTAACTTCTGCAATATCTCACCCCAAGCGCCAAATGAGTCAATGGGGAGATTCACTAAGCTATTATGAGGTTGCCATAGCTGCAATATCTATGCTGCCTGTTACTTTCTCAGGTGGGTATAACCTTTTAAACTAATAATTTTCCCTTTAGTTGTGCTGAGAGCACTGGCAGATGTAACTGTCATATTCCTGGTATGCAGACAGACACTTCCTGTGTATTCAAATTATC
Organism: Discoglossus pictus; assembly: GCA_027410445.1. Taxonomy (NCBI): domain Eukaryota; kingdom Metazoa; phylum Chordata; class Amphibia; order Anura; family Alytidae; genus Discoglossus; species Discoglossus pictus. The sequence continues at coordinate 287,832,625 of CM050163.1, forward strand.
TTCCCACCTCAGGAAGTTGATCTGCTGAAGCCAATATGGTACATTCAACAGTAGCATAATTGCATATAAAAAATAATAAATTAGAGGTTATGATTTTTTTACATTCAATTGTATTTCTTCAAAATACTAAATTTCATGGCCACAGTGTCCTTTGTCAGAAAAAAATGGGTTTGTTGGCTCAAGGTGTCAATTATAGTAATGAACTTTCCATAGGGTGCCACTAAGGGTCAAAGACATATATCAGATAACTTAGAGAAAAAGGTTCCCTTTTCGTAGTGCACACCTATTGATCCCAATTGTTTGAAGAGACCCAAATTCAGTAAAACTTAGCTTTTAATAACTTAGTTAAAAACTTCAGACTCTGCAATATTAAACAGGAATTACATAGAGATTCTTTCTTGATGCAAATTGAATATAAGGTGCTTGTACTTTGTTTAGTGCTATCATAAAGTGCTGTCATAAAGTGCCAGTGCTAAAAATAATATATCTAAAGTGTTAGTATAGAGTCAGTTAGTTTGACTCATATTAAACTGTGTTATAAGAGTGCTTTGAATCTATTACAGGAGTGCTTTATCTTACTAATTTGCTTACCCTTAGGGGTTAGACGCAGCAATGTGAGACTCGAGTTAGTGACATCATCGCAAGGCGTCCTAACCGCGATCTCCACGCTAAGGGAGCTGGACAGAGTCTCAAGGACACAGTGATAGTTGAATCACTAAGAAAGATAGCTAGAAACTGTCCTATGAATCACCCAACCCTCCTAACAGGCTCTATGCATAAGAGAATAATAATAACATAGATATTCCAGTGAAGTAAATTAGTAAGATAAAGCACTCCTGTAATAGAGTCAAAGCCTTTTTATAACACAGCTTAATATGAGTCAAACTAACTGACTCTATAATAACACTTTAGATATATTATTTTTAGCACTGGCACTTTATGACAGCACTTTATGATAGCACTAAACAAAGTTCAAGCACCTTATATTCAATTTGCATCAAGAAAGAATCTCTATGTAATTCCTGTTTAATATTGCAGCGTCTAAATATTTTAAAGTTTTTAACTCTAATTTTTAAAGCTAAGTTTTTTTGAAATTGGGTCTCTTCAAACAATTGGGATCAATAGGTGTGCACTACAAAAAGGGAACCTTTTTCTCTAAGTTATCTGCCACAGGGTCCTTTAACTGTTATAGTAGAATTTGAACAATGCATGTAACAGAACAAATTATTTTGGGACTCGAATCAGAGAACCAAAAGCTGACATTAAATAAATTACATTCTTATTTAAAACTTAAAAGATTAGGGGCCATATGTACTAAGTGTGAAACTTGTATAACTTTTAGAGAAAATATCCTGTTCCTATGTTATCATGTAGGATGAATGTGCTATCTTTAAAGATGCCACATTTGTCCCATACGATATCATAGAAAAAGCACAATTTTTCTAATAGTAGCTTAAACTTCACACCTTAGTACATATAGCACTGTCTGTCTTCAAGTTATAAAGTTATTGGTGAACAGTAAAACAGAGACAGGCACTTAAGCCGGAGGAGGACTAAATTCTCATATTTTCAGTAAACAAGAACTGATAATGGTACATTTTTGTCACGACCCAGGAGTGAGGTGACCACGTACACCCTTAACCCTCCTTCTTTAGTTTACTGGAACAACCCCTGGATGCAGAGGTTTTTGGATATCTCAGCATCCAGCCTGCTTCTTCAGCTCAGGAACACCAGACATCAGAACCCAGGAAGACAGGAGCAGGTCCCTTAAGATAGGACCCAGCAAGAAAATCAGGATACAAAATATTAAAAAAACCTTCCCTCTAGAATGACACATAAATGACACATAAACCTTGTTTATGTATAGTCAAACAGAGCATAACTTTGATGTAACAGTACGGTATATTTATGGAATGCAGGAGCCAATCACAACAAGCCACCACCTAAACATAGGATGACACAATCCCCACAGTCCATATCCTGGGCCACATGGAGGAGCTGTTCATCATATGATGTCATCCTCCCTGATTACCCCCTGCTGGCCAGGAGCCAAGCTGCCTGTGAGCCTAATCCCTTCTTTGATCCCAGACTTCCAGGGGGTCATCAGTCAGAACAATGCTGGAGACACCATGTCTGATTGTACGTGCTTGCCCACATCTAAGCCTGAACATGTCCCTTTAAGTGAATGGTGAGGTCAATAAAGGCTAATCTCATGTCACCAACCCTTTCTTAACTGATTACCCATTGTTCCCTGGTGTCTGCCAGTCTCCCTGGTTTACTAGACCTTCTCCATACTCTGAACTGAGTATCCCTTAATTTGTTGTCCCCTCTCTGGGTGTCCCACATAACATTTCAAGACCAAACATGACCATATTCAACTTTTACACAGGTTACTATATACATAAGGGAAATATTACCTAGCAGTCTAAAAATATTAAACCATTTTAAACTCTAGCCATGCCATCATGGTTGCAATAGTCCCAACGTCCAATAGACAATACTATAAAACATCATACAGTATTCACTATTGCCAGCCCTGGGCCCACAGCATTTTAACAGCTCTACAGTCCAGGGGTCCCCCTGGCATGACAATTTTTTTCATACTAATACATTTAAGACATTTGATGGACCACTGTACAATGAACAAAATGCATATGTTTGAAGACTTAAAGTCTAACTAAGAGCTGACTGACAGGTAAAAATGACACATTGCAGTGTAAGTTTACTGTAAAAACAATAATTTTTTATAAATTATGATACTCATAACCTATAGTTTTAAATTATACTATATTTTGAACATGTGCTATGTCCCTATAAGTCACCCTTAACTTCTGAAAAAAAATAGTGCCATAATGGGAACCAGACTAGGGGCCTCATTCTATTATCGGCCGTAGGAGATGTGGGGCCGCAAGCTATTTGCCTATTCTATTCACTTCCGGCCGGGGATTCCGGCAGGCTTGCGGCCGGTGCCTTGTTATCCTTTGCTGCCGCACGCGCCGGAGGAAAGCCTTTGATCTTAAACGTCCGCAAGCGTTTCGGACGCAAGAAAATCCTGGTTGCTATTCAATTGCTCCGGGAACCCTCTCTGCAAGGCTAAAACCGACCTGCAGCTTACTTGCAGCAAAAAGGTCCCGCAGGCACACATTTAAGCACATTATAAAGCCATAATAAAGCCATCCTGCACTCTGAGGAGAATATAAAGTGATTGTAGGTGTTAGCATTCATAGCACAACATTCCCCTACACTCAAATCCATAAATACATTTTTTTTTTAATTTATGTCACATATCCATGAAAAAAGTCCAGAGGGCTTTGAGCACCTCAGACCTACCCACGCTGCGGCCGGAAAATAAACAGTTAATGTAATCTCGGATTTGGGCTGATGTGCAAACTTGAGAGGGGGTTGCTATTAATCCTCATGTCCCCCATTATGATCCCTAGCATTTACAGAGCTTTACAGTGCCGTCTTGAATTTATTTTTGCATTTAAAGATTTCTGAGCTTATGGCCGGTTGCAAGATATACGGCCGTCCGTAAGGGGATAGCCTTGCGGCGCCGTATAATTGAATTGCAAGGTAACGGGAGCCCTGCAAGGAATCGCAGCTTTGCGGCCGATTGACGGCCGATAATAGAATGAGGGCCTAGGTCTGGGATTTAGCGGCTCTAATTTGTACCTTACTGAGAACATTATATGCTTCCACCATATTATATACCGTACATGTAGTGATCGGTCATGCCCAGCACACGGGAAGCAGATTTACAAACTCTTACATATTTGCTGGCTCCTTCTCACAGTTGGCCCAGTGATAGTTGCACACAATTCTGAAATTCTGAGATTTCTACACATTAGAATGTCACTACTACTCCAACGGTATGAATGTTTGTGAAGAGATGCAGTAGTAGAGTAGCTGTGTGTATAAATCCAGCAATTTAAAGGGCTACTTTATTCAACACAATTTGGACCACATCACACTAAAGATCTTCTAAAAGCATGTTGAAATACTTTTAGAATTTTTGAAATATGTGCATTTTTTACTGAGAAATCAAATAAAGTCTGTGTTTACATGAGTTACTGACTGCCCACTGCCAGACCCACAGCTATAGCTCTGTGTAGCGAGCAAAATAAAAAAAAGAGTTAACCCTTAACAAAGCTATCTGTCCAGAGGATCGAATGCTACAATCATCGGAATAGATCAGCTATGGGTTAACTGTTCAGTGTAGTCCTGAGTTCTGGGAAAAAACTGCTATCAATCATTGTCTACACCACTTGCTCAGCTATCTATCATTACTCATGCAACAGCCATTAGGCAGAATACACTTTTGAATAAATATTCTTTTATTAGAAGGTATGCAAAATCCACACATAAATAAAACATTCTTAACAGTCATAAATGTCAGTTTTATCAAGTCATCTAAACATAAAATTATCATATTGCAGCATTTAACTGACTAAACCTTCTTGTTTTTTAGTTTTTTGTGATAACATTTTCTAGTGTCTAAACTGGTTTTTCCAACCATATAGAGAATACAAGGCAAAATTAACTAATTGAATTCTAAAGTATACAGTTGATAGGAGTATACAATATAACATTTATTACCTATCTATTTTTACTAAGCTATCATATACCCTATCACATAAAAAGAAAAAAAAAAAAAAAAGAAAAAAAAGAACAAAAGTAAAAATAATAATCATTTACCCCTTTAGGTGGCTACAGAGCAATCCCGGCTGGTTTCTCCCTCTTACCTCAGATCCTCCTTGCCATCTAGTACCACCGAAAGGTCTCCAGAGCTCCCCCACTCCAGTCCACTCATCCAAATCGCTACAGACAATTACAGATATTATACTAGGGGAACGCTAAAGGAGGATGTTATCCAAGGGTCCCAAACTATCTGGAATTGGGGCATCCTATCTAAAACAATATGGGTTAGCCTCTCATTAATTAGTAAATAATTGATCTTCCTAGTTACCTCTTGGAAGTTTAGATTCATGTCCTTCCATCTACTGGCTATGTGAATCTTTGAAGCTAATGCCATTATTTGAAACAGCTTGTTCTGGGGATGCGACAAATTTTTAATATGAACCCCCAGTAAACAGGATTCTATCGAAGGAGTTACTTTTTCATGAAAGAGTGTGGAGGCTAAACGGGTCAATTGTTCCCAGAGATTCTGGGCACGTGGACAGGCCCACCATATATGAATATGATCCCCCACATCCTGGCATCCCCTAAAGCATTTATTACTCTCCTGCGGCCTAAACTTCTGCATTTTATCGGGAGTACAATAGGCCCTGTGGAAAACTTTGATTGATGTTTCTAATAAAGCCGAATTAAGAGATCCTTTTGAAAGATTGGAGCAAGATTCAGTCCATTTATCCCAGTCCCACTCTACCCCCAGGTCCTTTTCCCAATGAAGCATAAACTTGGGTTTCTGGCTCCCCATAGTGCCCAGAAAGGTGTTATACAAAGAACTCAAGTTACCTTTAGCAAGCGGGAGATTTTTACAGATAACTGATAGCCAGGAGGCTCTGGGGGGCCCGGATTCCTTAACCATCTTGGTAACCCAACTTCTAATTTTTAAGTAATTATAGAGTTCCGTAGTTGGCAAGTCGTGAGTCGTGCAAAATTGGTCATAGGTCAATAATTTGTCATTGGCGAACCAGTTCCCTATACGATCCAGGCGTCTGGAGGTCCACCAAAATTTAGACATAGAGCTTGAGTCTGCAAAAATTTGTGGAAAGGACATAACTGACAGAAGAGGTGATAATTCCGTGCTGAGTCGATGCCTAGAATTAGCCCATCTCCAGGCCTGAAGTGTTAAGGAAATCATGGGGTTTTGATGAGATGTGAAAGGGGCAGAGTCTTCAGGAATCCAGACCAACTTATCCCAACTATGTGGAGACATTTGGTAATTTTCCATAAAAACCCAAGATGGATGGTGTTTCGAAGAGTGAGCTCTAGGCAAAGGGGCCAAGTGTGCGGCCTTAAGATATAGTTTTAAATTCGGGGTCGCGAGGCCACCTCTATTCTTGGAGCGAAACATCACCTGCCTGGGTATGCGAGGTCGTTTATCATCCCATATGAACCGGGAAATACTATTCTGGAACTTATCTAGGTCTTTAAGGGAGATAGGGATAGGAAGGGATCTAAATAAGTATAGTAATTTAGGTAAGATATTCATTTTCACAGCCGCAATGCGGCCTGTCCATGAAATCTTAAAGCTCCTCCATTTCTGCATATCTAAAGTCAAAGATCTATACAAGGGGGGAAGATTTGCCCCGTACATATCCCCCAACTTGGAGGTAAGTCTGACACCTAAGTATTTTATAGACTGTGCGGGCCAAATAAATTGGTGGTTAGCTTTAAGAATGTCAATCTCACCCTGCAACAATCTTATCCCCAGCGCCTCAGTCTTCTCAACATTCAACTTGAGCCCCGAGATTCTGCCGAAGTCCTGAACAGTGGACATGAGTGCAGGTATGGATGATAGGGGATTGGTCAGGGTACAAAGCATGTCATCCGCAAAGAGAGAGCATTTGAAATGCTGGAGGCCTACCTGTACCCCCTGGATGACTGGGTTGGCTCTAATCGCTTGCGCAAGGGGTTCTATGGCAAGAGAAAATAACAGTGGGGAGAGCGGACACCCTTGCCTGGTCCCTCTTTGAATTTGGATGTCGGCTTGGTGGTCCCCTGGAAGTTTTAGATTGGCTGCTGGGGAGTCATAATATCTCTTAAGTAAATTAATAAAACGTCCCTTGAATCCAAATTTGTCCAAAATCTTATATAAATATGGCCATTCTACCATGTCAAAAGCCTTCTCTATATCTAAAGCTAAAAGACAGACTGGTATATTAGACTTCTGAGCCATGAACTGTGCGTTCATGACCCTCCTAACATTGTCCCCGGCCTCTCGAAAGGGAACAAACCCAGTTTGGTCCTTGTGGATCAAATCTGGAAGAAATTTAGAGATGCGGGTGGCCATAATCTTCGCCAACATTTTGACGTCCCCATTGATTAGGGATATAGGACGATAATTTTTCACCTCTAGAGGGTCCCTGCCATCTTTTGGGAAAACCACTAAGTCAGCCCGGTTTAGCTCCGGGGGCATAGGCTCTCCGTTTAATATGGCATTAAAAAGAGATGTCAAGTGGGGGTTAAGAAGGGGTTCAAATTTTTTATAATACAAATTAGTAAAGCCATCCGGTCCTGGGGATTTGCCCAACTTAAGATTCTGGATGGTAAGCTTAACCTCCTCCTGTGTTATTTCTAAGTTCAAATCATCCAATTGATCATCCGGTATTTTAGGAAGATCACATAAATTTAGAAAGGAGTCTATATCTGATCCGCTGCAAAGGGGTTGCGATGAGTATATTTTTTGGTAATAATTTTGAAACGTCTTTTGAATATCATTGGGGCTGTAGGAAATTTGACCACTAGGAATCCTAATTTGGGTGGTTCTGGGTTGGGAGAATTTGTTGTTTAGTCTTTTAGCTAAAAGGGAGTCAGGTTTGTTTGCCTTCCAGTAATAGAGGTGCCTCATTTTTCTCATAGCCCGTTCAGTTCAATGGGATAAAATAGCTACCAGCTCTAGCCTAGTCTGGTCAATTAACTTACGCCCCTGAAGAGAGGGACCCTGTTGGTTTTTCTCCTCTAACCTCTTTAATGAGGCTGAAAGCTCTGTCTCCTTCTGCCTGAGAAGTTTCTTATGAATAGAGGACAGCTTAATGCAAGTTCCTCTAACAAAAGCCTTATGGGCAGCCCAAAGCCATCCAGCCCCAGTTTCGGGGGAGTCATTTGTCTCAAAAAACAGCTGTATGTCCTTGGCTATGGAATCCATACTGCTCGGGTTAGACAGTAGAAATTCGTTCAGAACCCATTTATAGGGAAGTCGAGGGTTAGGACCCAGATCCAGCTCAACCAGTACCAGAGCATGGTCTGACCAGGGGCAGGGGACTATCTCAGAGTCTATGGTAGAATCGTACAATGAGGAACTGATAAAAAGAGTGTCAATCCTAGAGTATGTCAGGTGAGTCTGGGAGTAGAATGTGTACTCTCTCTTGTCTGGGTGCTTTCCCCGCCAGGCATCAACTAGCCCCAAACCGTTTAGTAAGGACCTAATCTGATTAGTCTTGTTGGAAAATCTGTTGGTTGGTTTTCCAGATCTGTCAAGGGTCGGATCCAAGGTCAGGTTAAGGTCCCCCCCAATTATCAATTTCCCCAAATCCTGAGCCTCTAGCTTTTTTAACAGGTCTATGAGAACAGAGTAGGGAGAGTTTGTAGGAGAGTACAAGGATAGCAGCGTCATTCTTTCCCCTCTTATAGTCCCAGTTGCCATAACATAATTACCGTCCCCATCTACCTGAGTGGATTCTACCTGGAAGGGAAAGGATCTATGCAATAAAATTGCACAGCCAGCTCTCTTAGTAGGAAGAGAAGCCAGATAATAGGTGGGGTAATCCTTATGCAAGAATTTAGGTTTGTTGCCGAGAGAAAAATGGGTCTCCTGCATGAAAATGACCGAAGGAGTGTATTTTTTGTAGAACGCAAATGCCTTCCTCCTTTTAAAGGGGGAGTTAAATCCCTTCACATTATGGGTCACTATGGTGTATTTAGAAGTAGCCATTAGAAGTTGGGGATGCAGGTGTACGCAACCTTACCTGATAGCTGAGCACGTGAGCGACGAGGAGTGGAGGAGCCCGGAGAGCAGACAGAAGTCCCAGCAGATAAGCTGTTGGCAGCGGAGAAATCTCCCTTTTATCAAGAGGGCTGAGAGCAGTAAGAAGAGAGAAAGGCAGTTAAATATCGAAAAGGTAGGTAAATCTTGAGGCAAAGCAAACAAACCAATAATAAAACAAAAGAGAAAAGAAAAAAAAAAAAGCACAAAAAAAAAATAATAAAAAAAAAAAAAATCAGAGCAGTAAAACAGCAAGGTTACAGTATGTCTAAACTTCAAGCTGCAATTTAAAAAATATAGCAGGATAAGTATAAGACAGTCATCTGCACATAACCTTTCTATCTCTATTTGTAGTAAATAAGTTAAAAATCAAATCCACATAGTGTGGGGAACTAGTCTGGCAAACTTTAATAATTCTAAATGACAATAAATCAAACTTTCTATCAACATTCTATCTGAATTGTAAACAACGGAATTGAGCTTCAGACCCTCAGCGAAATGTCATCACAGTCCAGCTAGGTAGGGGGCCTCTCAGGTCTCGGGCCCAACTTTGTAATGGCAGAAAGTCCAGAGTCTGCTGATTATACCAAGCGCTTGTCTTGCTGATCGCCTACATAGTCCCGGAGGCCGCTGGGCCCCTCCAGGGCAGGGGCTTGTTTGCCCTGGACTTGTGCTGGCTTTGGAGTCTGCTGCCTCTTAGGAATAAGCGGAACAAGGTGCTCTTGGTTTGCTTCTGTCGTGGGCTCCGGGCATAGCTGTAGTCTCTGTAACACATCCAGACAGTCTTCCAGGAAGCGGGTGGTATAAGTCTTGCCATGATAAGTGAAGGTCAGAGCAAACGGAAAGTTCCAGCGGTACTGGATTCTGTGCTGAAGAAGAATGGCAATAGCAGGTTTCATAAGTCTCCGCTTATGCAGGGTATCCGGGCAGAGGTCCGCATAAAACTGCAGAATTGAATCATCCGGCCCCTTGATAGTGTGCAGCTTCCTGGTGGCCGATAGTAGAAGATCTCTGGCCTGCTGCCTTAAAAATCTCACAATAACATCCTTGGGAGCCTCCAAGCTTCTCGTACCTCCCAAGGCTCTATGGGCACGCTCAATCTCCCACACACTTTCAGGCTGATTAGGAAGGATTATAGGGATTGTATCCCTCAGGTAGCTAGATAGGTCCTGTATCGCTCTAGGTATACAACGGATGCGGACATTGTGTCGGCGGGACCGGTTCTCCAGATCCTCTATCTTATCCGTGAGGTCAGAGATATGAATGGAGTTTTGAGCAATAGAGGATCGGCCTCTTTCTTGCGCCTCAGCCATCCGATCCGACGAGTCCTCCAATATTTGAGTGCGTTGTCCCAGATCCTTCAAGTCTTGTCTTAGAGGAGCAATAGCGTTTGCCAGGAGCCGTTCAATAGTAGCCACTGACCTGGCCGAGAGGTCCATATATTGGCTAGGGGTGTCAGGAGTACCTTCCCTGTCTGAGCCATCCGAGTGGTCTGAGGCGGATTCCGCAGGGGGGGAGCATCTGGTAGTTTTAGGTGTAAAGTGCTCCCTTATGCCCTTCACAGAAGCAGTTATTTGGGTTTCGGCATTCTGGAGTACGGGCCGCAAGAGTCAGCAAAGAGTCCGTTATGAAGTCAGCTAGGTATAGGATAAGGGGAAACTATGCCCCAAGTGGTCTGAGTGAAAGTCCGCTGGCCCAAATTGTAGAGTTTATCCAGATTATAAAGTTGAGTTGAGGTAGGTGATAGCTGTGCTGCCAGGCCAATTCCCCATTCGTCTCCATTTTCCATAATTAGAGTGTAGTCCCCAGCCGGGGCTCTGAGGGAGCCTGTGGAAATCCGACCAAACAAAGAGTGGTCCTTTGGTAGACGAGTGACACGAAAAGTTGTACCCTCTTCAGGTAATCTGTCTGCTTTCGTTGACAGGAGCCCGTTAAGTAGAACCCAGCCGTAGAGTAGATCAGTACAGACAGTAAGCAGTAGTGAATGGCAGGGAGACTTCCACTCTCTCATTATTCGCATAAGGCCAATGATGATCTGCAGTATTGTAAACGTCCACAGGGTGGCAGCATGTGTGCTGATGTTGTAAGAAATTGACACAGACCATGCAACTGACAGTGAAAGCACAGGTTTCAAGTATAGGTAGACACAATATCTTTGTTAGATGCATAAATGATTCAAAAAAGTGCCTCAAGAGAGCGTCAGTTTCTGAAACCAGGTACCCCCACAAGGCTCCTAATATTATGCAATTCAGTCTCTGGCAATACTGCAAGGTAAGTCTTTATATCAAAATCTCAGTCCTGAATGGGTAGCTTAAAGAGTTGACTCACACCACCTTAACTCCAGATTCCAGGGTTGCGTGGGGATATGACAATAAATAGATCCTTGTGTGCCTTGCAAACTGGAGGAAGTGCAGGCAGCTTCCTCCTCCTGCCCCACTATGCCTCTGAGATGAATAGCAGCCACAGTTCTTTGTGGGGAGAGAGCTAATCACCCTCTATTAGCTGTGGGGACACTGCTCCCTCATTTGGGGATAATAGTAATGCTCCTGGGGCCCCCCTGGGGAATCACAAACCTCTGGTGAATATCCCCCCTACCTGCAGCGTTCTTTAAAATGGCGGCCCCGCAAGATGGCGGCCGCGTTTCGCGGGCTTTTCAGCCCCGTCTTCAGTGGCCCCACTCTGGCCAGAGGGGTCACTCTGGGATCCCGGCCGGATCCAGCCGCCACCGGGATCTGCTCCAGCACCAGCCCAGGAGCTGAGAAAGAGAGCCCCGAGGTCTTCTGGGGCCTCTGACGTCACCCCACGAACGGAGGCCTCCTAGGCAGAATACACTTTTTATGTAAACAGAGTTGAAACTTTAGATTTTTTTGTTGTTTTTATTGTAATTAAAAAAATAGATACTTTTAACATACCAATCTTGTGCTCTTTCACACCATGAAGAATAAAATTGGGGTAAATGGCCCTTTAACAAGAATATTAGTTGTACATGTCTGTGATACAAAGGACCAGCAGAGGGAGCACATTTCCAAAATAGCAGAAAACCACAGGTGAACATTGAAGTGAGGATCTTGCAGGACCTCCTCTACCCTCAAGGCATGTACTGAGCAGTGGTGGAGCTGCAGATGGTGAGCAGGTTCAACGGGGTAGGGGCCCTCTTCTACTGGCAGCGGCTTAGAGTAAAGCAGGGTTCTTAATGTGTCATCTAACAATCAATATTTATTTTTATCGAACTCTACAGGTTGTATACAGAAGTTGCACGGAAGGAGACAAATTATTTTGCACCAGGCCGTTAGTTCATTAGCTCCATCACTTGTACTAAGCCTGTTAATTCACCTTACCTGCATCTTAACTCTTATCCATGATGATGAATACAATAATATGTACCATACTTGTTATTATTACTCTTATTTATAAAGTGCCAGCATTTTCCATAGAGCTATTTAGTGACTTAGGTTAATTCACTCTAATATCAGAGACCAAATGACTTGAAATAATGAGCCTTAGCATAGCTTTTAAAATACTATACATAATGAGTAGCTCTGATATACTGCTTCTGTGTGGAACATCGTCCCTCTCTACAATACCTCCTGATAAAGGGACACAGACAAACTTAAAGGACCACTGTAATTCACATTTGTATAAGTATGTAACAAACAAATAATATTATATTGCCACTTAATTAATTTGCTTCTTGTATCTGTAAAGCTATGTGTGCATTGATGATGCAATATAAATAAATATAAATGGATTCACTTTAGAAGAAAATTATTTTAGAGGAAAATTTTTTACACACTCTATATAACTTTAATACTACCTGATGCCTTGAACCCGGAAGACGTTTGCTTATCTACTGAACAATTGAGGGAATGGTGGGGAATGATAGAGAGGGGAGATGGAATTATTATATCATGGGAGCTTTTAGTATTTGACATCTAAGCTTTCCATTGTACATGCTCAGAAGCAGGCAGTAAATGCAAGCCTTGATCCTGCAGAAATGAAAACACTCCTTTCAAACATTCACCCTTCAATTAAGTTCTTAAAGGACCACTGTCATAATAACATGGTCTAGATATTTTAATTAGGCATTGATCATTAATAAAACTTGTATTCAATGATATATAAAAAACAATATTCAATATTAAACTTACTATCAAACCTCAGACGGCTGCTGCTGGTATCCACCCAATGGTCAGATGGCTCTTCCTAGTACACAGTGCTTACATTTGACACAAACAGCCTTATTAAATTGCAATTCAGAAAATTCTAAAGGGCTCTATATAAGTACAGAGCATATTTTTTTACAGAAGTGTTTAGTTTGTGATCTTCTATCCAAAAGCAAGGTCTTCACTAACTAAAAACTTCTGTAAACAAATATGCTATGTGCTTTTATAGAGCCCTTTAGAATTTGCCGAATTGCAATTTAATAAGGCTGAAAGTATATTAATACAATGGTTGGACGCTTGTATTAAGTAGGTTTACCGTGGCAGTTAGCTTTTGGTGTTGGGGCCGCCTATCAATGATTGTTTATTCTCTTATCATAACATTGTTTTTAAAACCATTTAGATATGTCTCTCTGCCAGCCCTTCACTCTCCACTTAATGACCTTTTCATGGTGGAGACAAATGCATTCAACGAAAAGCAGATACTCTAATCATTGAAAGTAAATTTAATATAGAATATTGCTATTATAAATTATTTTATAATAATTTTGTTAATGATCAACTAACTAGCTCCTCCTGCTAGCACATCAAAGTGGTTCTTGAAGCTTTTAGACTTAACTGTAAGTTATTACAGTTATATTTTCAGCAGAAAGGATGAATAAAACAAGAAAAGTGTTTTATCAAGTAATGACCAAGTTGTGTTGAAGTGTGTGAATCTCTTTTTACTTAAATTTTTTGAATATTTCTGGCCATGTATCCTTATGTCCACAAGTACTAATATATTGTCTTTACTTTTTTATAGGTGCTGTGGATCTGTCCCGCCGCAGCCCTGTTGCATCATGGCTTTGCGCAATGCTGTACTGCTTCGGAAGCTACATCCTCGCTGATGTTCTTCTGGGAGATTCTCCCATTGACTACTTCAGCAATAACGCCAACGTGCTCCTGGCATCTGCCATCTGGTAAGTGAGTCGCTAACTGGGAATGGAAACCTGGAGCCTCATTCAATTGGGAGGCGCAAATTATGGAGGTATAGGACGTAAGTCTGCGGGACTTCTGCTGGCCCGCTACTTTTGCAACTTATGGTGCTATTCAATTGTCCGGGCCCGCAAATCCCAGCCTGATAGCCGACATTGCAAACCATGCTATCGAAAGTAGTATTTGCGAGCTTGAACATGATCGATGGCTAGAAACAGTCAGTGGAATGTGGGTCCGATTGTGACTCGCGGTTCAAGCCCGTAGGACTTTGAAATCCAACCTCCATTTTTCATTGAAGTCCTACAGGCTTGAATTATGAGTTACGATCAGACCCACATTCCAGATATAAAGCAATATTGATAAAGCATAAATATGATATTCTTATACATGCGAGTTCCATTATATGTATTATCACATTGATTGCCAGGATCGATATTACATGTAAATTAAACATGAATGAAGTATTTTGTTGGGCCGATTTGTGAGCATGAGAATGTTGTGCTATTCTAAGACCTAACATCACTTTCACTTTTAATAAAAGCACAGTATTGATTTTGTATTTGCTTTTAAAGTGCTCTGGAAATGTCATTTAGCCCTTTGCGAGACCTCCTCGGGCCCAGTAACTTGTGGTTCGACTTTTGCCATTTGCAGGCTTGACGGAGGGGTTAGCGAGGGAGAATCGGAGCAATTGAATAGCTATTTGCGATTTTAGCGTTTGCAACTCTTGCGGCCGTGAAAGATCAAAGGCTTGGAGGGACATTAACTTGTGATTTGAACCATCAAAGTGAATTGGAGGCTGCAGACCGTAACTCGACTCGAGCCTGCAAAAAGACGCAAATTGAATAGCAAAATAACTTGCGAGTCACATTTGCGAAGCCCGAAGCTCAATTGAATGAGGCTCCTGGAGTCTGGAGCATTCACTAAATTAGCAAGGTTATGGAGTGAAACTGAAATATTTTATATAAAAAAATTGTCTGCATAGTACAGAAAGTACTTAGGTTGGTTTTAGTCATAAAAAGTTAAATAGTTGAGTCCAAAGTTCCTAAACTCAGCGCCTCCATCAAGTAGCACAGGAGCTATAGGTTACTCTCCCGCTACTAACTCACTGCTCAGTAGTGTAACAAAACACAGCTTACTTTATCATGGGCTGCAACAACAGCCCTGATGGGGACAAGCCCCCCTGGAAAGGAGTCCAGTCCGGTGTTACCCGAGGGAATACCTTTCCTGGACCCTCACAAGACGGACATGACACCCATGGGCTTTGTTGTTTTTGGCCCGGGCTACCCCTGTGATAACCATTGTTTCCTGTTTGGACTATTTAGTGTCTAGAGATCCTCATCCCCACGGAATACCTCTTTGTCTGTGTGGCTAAACACTTGTTATTTGTTTATATGTAGTTTTGTGTATTTTTTTAAATTCAGATATTGAGATTCAATTATTGTTTGCAAGTCCAGGTCTAAGATATCCATGGTGAAACTAAGACAATAGGGCACCGTGCTCAGTGATTAGGTTAGCTATCCTTACTATCTTAATTACATTACCTTTTATTATTCTGTACTCAGGTTAATTGAGCATCTAAAGGGTGGGATTCAATTGTTGGCTGGCCCAGCTTGTTGCTCTACGTGACATGGGCGTATTTACATTTTATGCTGCTCTAGGCACTCCCAATGCCCCCTATGCAGCTTCTACTTTCCCGGTTATATATTTTAAATCATAAATGTATGTGTATATATATATATATATATATATATATATATAGTATCAGAAAGTGTCAAGTACACTTACAGTCAGAAATATCATTGCATATAGACATTTCTATGCATATCTGCAGTGTACTGAACTGTATCTTCAGGCAGCCTGCTGATCCCTGAATATGTGCTGCTCTAGGCATGGGCCTTATGGGCCTTGGTAAAAACACACTCTTGCACCTTATAGAAACATACCCTAGCCTGGAAAAGTCCAAGAAAGTGATCTATGGTTTTATGTAATAAAAAACATTACTAAGAGCTTGAAATTTGATTTAGTTCCTGCTCTTTGATAAAGATCCTGTGCTTGTATGTCTATGATAGCTTGTAGTATTTTTTTATTGATTTAACATTGGGCTCATTAAATAAATGATTGACAAAGGATCTGAAGTTAGGCTTTTTGATAAATTGGCTTCACAGAATAACACAGCAAGTGAAATAATGCTGTTTTTTTTAGGGATGAATTTTGTGAGCTGACATCATGTTTGTGTCCTGGTCCATGGAGTAAACTGTTACCTTTCCTAACATATAACTTATGTGCCGTAGGTACCTGATCTTTTTCTGCCCCCTGAACCTCTTCTACAAGTGTGTCAGCTTCCTACCTGTGAAACTGATCTTTGTTGGAATGAAGGAGGTAGTCCGAGTGCGCAAAATTGCAATAGGAGTGCACCATGCCCACCACCACTACCACCATGGATGGGTCATCATGGTGCTGATTGGATGGGTGAAAGGTAAGACTTCTGACCATGTATTAAAAGTAGGGCTTGGTCAGAGAATAGGCTTGCATTTGTTTTCAGTTCCAGGATCACCTTACTCATTTTAATGTGTTTATTTTACTATAACCTGTAAGAAATCAAATATGATCTACTCCAAATAGTTCAATTAAATACAATTATTTACATGACAAAAGCTGAGCAGAAAACTGAGGATTTGTGTAGTATCTCCAACTGTAGTGCAAACAGGACATTAATGTCACCCTGTAATCAGTTGGTATGACTAGTTATAATTACAAGATCTAGACTATTGTCTTATAAAACACAGGTATAATCAAAGGACAGCAACATATACAAAATATGCTACCCTGAACTAAACTACATTGGATTTCACTTGTTTCATCTTAGTAGGCTAAATGCATGTAGTTGAAAAGATATGACTAGCTGCAGAAATGGGATAGAACAAAAGCAAACCGGAGAAAAGGCAACAAAGGACAACAAATATCTAAGCTAAGAAGGGCACAGGGAGATATTTGGTTCCTACACAAATATCCCATCTCTTATTTACCAATCACTGACTCATCATACTCAGTATAGCCCAGGTGGGCATTTGGCCCCAAAACCATTTCACTTCTTCTAGATTGCTTGTTCTTCTGTCAGATTCAATGTAGTTCCTGCTTGCTGTTGGTTGGCTTTTGTGTTGGGCCACAACATCCCTTTAGACCTTGTTATCAGTTCCCAGGAGCCTAAAGGTCTTTCTTTTTCATGTTAACTTCAAACAGGTTTCAAATACAACCTCCCAACCAATTCAATACATAATGAAACGATCATCAGTTTTCTTGGTTATCAAATATTCCAATTGTACATTCATACCAAGGCCAATAAATCAGATTTACATTCATGCTATTTGGCCAAAACATTTATGTGGCTCAAAAATTACACCACCTCACCCCACGCCAGAAAAAAATCCACTTTAGATGGAATAAACCAATGATGATTGGCAACTTTCAAAACTGAACATAGCATTCTCAATATCGTAAAAGTTTTTAAAGACAATTTTTCTTGTAGGTTCAGGAGTGGCTCTGATGTCCAATCTGGAGCAGTTGTTGCGTGGAGTTTGGAAGCCAGAAACCAACGAGATTCTCCATATGTCTTTGTGAGTGAATACCATGTTATATCCTACTGTCTTTTCCTGAGAAAATAGCTGATATAATTGTCTAACATCTGTTCTTCTGTCTTTCCAGCCCAACGAAGGCCAGTCTGTATGGGGCTATTCTGTTCACCTTACAACAGTCACACTGGCTGCCAATTTCAAAGGCCTATCTCATCTTCTTCTTCACACTCTTCATGGCTGGCTGTAAGGTGAGGTCTGAATTCAAACTTAATAAATATGGCAGAATCAGAAGGGACAGAAGTATTATTCTATTAAAAAGGTGGTACCACTTATAAATAAACTGCTTTATATAAAATAATGAATTTAGAGAAGTTAATTATCTATGTAAAATGTATGGAACGTCTCTATTTTGCACTGCTCCAGTTTTGAGGAAACACTAAGCTGCTATTTATTAAGTTAGTCTGTCACTCATTTATTAAGTATTATTGATGCCACTGACACATTCAGACAAGCACAAACAAATTAAATGACATTCTAAGTTGGTGAAGTTTGTGTGAGAGAGATGGATATTTACATAATTGTAGAGGAAGCGTTTGCAGTTTAACTTGCAACTACCTGCTTCTGAGGAGGTGGGAAAGGGAGAGGTAATAAATACCAGCTCCCCTTTACCCCTATGACTCTCTCTGTAGACAGATAAGATAAAAACACACCCTTGCGCTCCTAGCTATGAGAAATTGTCAAAGCCGGACAAGATGAAGAATTTCTCTAAGAATATTTCCTTGGCTCATTGCTTGTAAAGCTGCAATTTTTTTATTCTGTTACATATTTCACAAATATGTGAGGTTTTTACCATACTACAGTGGTTAGCTTAATAGACAAGTTTTCCAGACCATTAAACAGATGTTGGAGGACCACTTTATTTGGTCTTATAAAGGGCTCTCTAAAGTATAGATAGGTTGCGCCTGTTAAGAGAAAGCATTTATTTGTCATTGCCTGTAACTTAACTTATGTATAGCGCTATGGAATATGTTGGCGCGTTACAAATAAACGATAATAATAAATAAAATAATAATCTTTTGTTGTACATTTAAACATTGATTTTTTTTTTTTAAATCATGCCCCAGGTTATATAAAGCACATATCTCTCTACTTTCTGAATAATGTATTGTGGAAGTGTGAGCTGCACAGGCAGAAGTACCAAACGGAAAATCTTTTAAGTCCTCCCTCTAAAACACTGAGAAGTAGCAGGCAGTAGCGTAACATGAGCTGCTAGCAATGTACACAAATACACTTTCTAGTCACCCCCCACTATCATAGTGCAGATACAGTATTTGTGTTTGGAGAGAATTTCCCTTGGGGCGGCTACCACTGCAGAGACAAAACATCATTCCGAGGGTGGAGAAATCTAAAGCATGATTAAAATAGTAATTACTTTATTAAATGCACAGTAAAAGTTTAAGACATTTTTTTTTCTTATCAGGTGCTACCTAACTATTCTTTAGAGACCTCTTTATAAGAACACTAATGTTGCCCTTTAATGTGATGCTATGCTTTGTGCTCATTTCTGTATTTTCAATTACCCTATCCAGATATTCATGACAGCAACCCATTCTCATGGATCCCCCTTTGCCCCAGTGGAAGCCTTTATCTGCCCTTTCCTTTTCGGCACTGTTAATGGTAATCATGATGACCATGGAGATCACCATCACCATGTTGAACACGATGGATCCCACTCAAAATCCAAAGAAGAGCTGAACGAGGGCACACGGAAAAGGAAAGTGAAGAAAGCAGAATGAGGGCATCAGGAGACCTCCCAGTGCCATGATCAATCAGTCCTCATCAAAGGACTTGGTGTTCACAACATCAGTCCCAGTCTTTTTGTGGGATTTTTTTTTCAGCTAAAATTGGGGATTCTTCAGAGATCACCATCATCAAAGGACTACCAGATTCTGGAGTTAATAGAATGTCTGTGCATGTTATAGATGACTAGTTATGGTATCTTTCACCTATAGAAAGAGGCAACATCATCTTCTAATATCAGTTCTTGTGACTGTGTAAGTTTCAGCAATTGCCTGAGATACCATAAACTCTTTGTCATGATGTGTCCAAGTATCATTACCCCCCAAAAATAAATAAACAATTATGTCTGAGAGTCAACTGTGATCATAAA
This sequence comes from Discoglossus pictus, assembly GCA_027410445.1. Taxonomy (NCBI): domain Eukaryota; kingdom Metazoa; phylum Chordata; class Amphibia; order Anura; family Alytidae; genus Discoglossus; species Discoglossus pictus. The sequence continues at coordinate 287,852,170 of CM050163.1, forward strand.
ACTTTTAAAAGTATTAAAGGACCACTGTATGAAAGTTTTTTTGTTAAAAGCATACTGCCCGTGGAGGCATTATTTAAAAATTGAGAATTAAGTATTTTATTAAATATTAAACTTTAGTTATTTTCAAAGCATTTCATTTTTATTTCATGCGACTTCATTTGCAGCTCTGATCAAGCACTACATTCCTCCTTTGCTGCTGAGTAACTCTCGGAGGTTTCCATGTTAAATTATGGAGGGATTGATAGTACTCACTGTTCCTCCTGGCTCTGTGAGTGATCCCAGAAGCTGCTCTATGCAAAGCCTATGCACAGCCCCCAATACTTTACATAGAATCCTTCTAGAATGAGTAATAAAGGAGCAATGTAGTGCTTAATCAAAGGTGCAAGTTTAAGGTTTCTTTAATAATATGCTCAGTTCTCATTCTTTGGCATACTGCCTACATGGGCAGCTTGACTTAAAAAAAACTTCCATGCAGTGGTCCCTTAAAATCTCCCAGTTTTAGGTGATTAAAAAAAATTCCACCATGGTAGTAATTATGTTATGCTGTGAATTTCCCATGCTGTAGTGAAGGAGTTAATTAAAGTTCATATTTATTTTAAAGAGAAAACAATGGTGATTTTTATATTACAAAACCCTCAGATTTATTTTTTAAAAATGAATAGTAATTTTAATATTCAGAACAATAATTCCTAATTTATTGACAATCTGCTTTATTTGTAAAAATTTAATCCTATGTTTTAAACAATATTGCTTTCTGAAGAACAGTCTTACCCGATAAAGCATTTGGAGAACAAAATGTCATAATTATATTAGATATTTTTGAAAATATTTTTTTACAGAAATGTCACTAAGAATAGAGGGAAAATATGAAAATTCTATAGAATTAGGATTGTGAGGCAGTGATGACATCACACATTATATGAATAATCTCAGTCAGCAAGACGGGTATTATTTATGCTGCATGACATCATGACATGATAAATATTCATTGACCTCATCATTTTGAGAGCTGTTCCCTAATGCATACAGAAATAACAATCAGGCAAATGTAATAATACTAATTGTTATGCTCATTAAATCCAGTATATAATGGCAACTATTTATTCAAGAAAAAAGTTATTGAAATTTTGTGAATTCTATTGGGAAAAACACAAATAAAATAGTATTTTATGAAAATGTACTGTCCTTTTCTAGCCTGAAATCTCTCTTCAAAATGACTGTTAAAAATTCCATATTCCACCAGTTGGTTTTTTATACATTTATGCCTATTGTTTCTCAAACAGAATGCAATAAAAAAGCAGTTTTTACCAGTAACTATCTTTTAGGAGTTCTTTACTAGTGCAGAATTCCAAAATAGTATGTTCATTGCCTGAAGCATTGTGGGTTGGAGGTACAGGAATCTCTTCTTGCCCTGGCTTGCTCCATGTTCTGATAAGAGCAGACCATAAATCAACAACCACTGGAAGAGGTTTGCATAATGGAATTTATATTTACTTATCATGACTGCACAGGTCTTGGGCACACGATGAAACAATTATCTCATGCACAGTTCTACCTTATTTATTTACAGGTGTTTGATTTCAGTATGAATGCTATGGGTGCTTATACACACACTACTCAGCTCATAGTGTAACTGGTCACTACTGTATAGAAAAGTTCAATGTCATATTAATTAATTGTAAAAATATTTTATTAACATTTTTATGCAAAGGGGTAATGTTGTGCTGTAGGCGGGTGTCATCTGTTTACTTAGTATCTGGTTAAAAATACAATTTGCATTTAAAGAAAAAAATGAATGTAGATTTTAAGACTTTAACTTCTGACCATAGCCCACATTTACCCAGGAGGTTGACCTTAAAGGAACACTGAAGTCTGAAAAAGAAGAGTCTGCTTAATAAATATTCAATTTTGTAATATATTTTATTGTATTACTATGTTGTTAAAATAAAGGAATAACCCTACTTACTTATTTAGGCTTTCAAGTTTCCACTAGGAGAGCAGCCATTTTACATCTTCCTAATGCTGCACTTGCAAATTAATATGCAATATAGGACCACACATATTTTGTCTGGTGTTACATGCCATTTGATGTCACTGGTGGCTGTGTTTTCACTGTTGACATTGTATGATCACGCATGGTCCTATGTTGCATATTAATCTGCAACTGCAGCATTAACAAGGTGGAGGTCTTGCCATTAAGAAAGGACTGTGAATAGTAAAATGGCTGCACCCATAATGGAAAAGAGCTTAAATAATAAGTAAAAAGTGTTTCCTTTATTTTAATAATATATTAATACAAAAAAAAAAGTTATAAAAGTGGAATGTGGAATAAACTGACATTTTCGTTTCTTACATAATAAAAATCTGACCAGTCTAGGATTGTATGCAGTGGCCACTGCTCTAAAAAAGTCAGATAAAGGTCAGGACAACCTCCTGGACAGATACTCTCCTGTCCACAGGACGGGATACCTGATTGGAAGTTGACAGAAGCCCATCTGCTTATGTATGAAACTTTAAAATTAAAATGTGAGTTTTACATTGATTGTTTTTTTCAAATTAAAATTTTTTGCTAATCAGTTATTTTTAAATATATGAACCCCTACTTTAAATCCTTTTATAATATTTTATATTTTTCTGATTGCTACGATTGTTACTTCTGGTCCAATATATGTTGTATTTTTGTATGTACGGTATATAAGTGATATTTTTATCTGTGAGTGTATGGCACTTTTCTGACATACCACATATATATAGTACATAAACACAAATATGTTTATGATCTGAGATATAGAAAGGACAAAGGAGAAGCTGCAAGTGGGAAGGTGGGGGTCCCAAGTCTGAGTGGCCTAGGGCAACATAAATCCTATCAGCCTTATTAAATTGCGATTTGGCCAATTGAATAGGGCTCTATATAAGCACAGAGCATATTTTTTACAGAAGTGTTTAGTTAGTGAAGGCCTTTCTTTTGGATAGAAGTTCACCAACTAAAAACTTCTGTAAAAAAAATATGTTATGTGCTTATATACAGCCAGAATCACAATTTAATAAGGCTGTATGTCCTCAAAACAAGAGAACGTAAGTAACGGATCCTTACTAGTAAGAGATACTTGTCCAGTTTCTATGTTATGCTATAAAACATTTCACTAAGGTATCTAGAAAACTCCATTGGGATTTGTGAGTTGCTCTTACTATCAACGCAATAAAAGGTTACCTATTCACCTATTTTATATAGTACAGAGAAAAAGAAGAAAACCCCAGATGGGACATGATCCTACACGCCAGTAAGTTTCGTCATTCCTCCCCTCCCCTTCTCTAGTAGACGCGTTCTTCCTGCACCTCACAGCAGTGCTTTCAAGGTTTCTGGGCTGTATATCCCAACACACAGAAAATGAGAACCAACCAGATAGTGAAGTATTCCTTGTTTGGGTCCTGCTATATATTTTGGGTGAGTCAAATTCACTTTATGTTGATAAGGAAACAGAATGATTAGATCTATAGTAAGTCTTTATTTAAATAGAACCAATTCAGTGGTTTACCAGATGAGTAATGTGTGAACTTGTAATAATTGTAGTATAGGATTCTGTCTGCTACAAAAAATATAGTTTGGAAGTTTTCATGAAGTAGTGACTGGTAGTGTGTGACATGCTGGTGTGTATGTGACTGTGTGCACGGGGGAGTGGCCATGAGTCCAAACCATGATTACAAGGTGTGACCTCAGAGGGTGTGGAGACATGATTATTCTCTACTGAGTGAGAGATAGAGAATGTGCTTACAGGACCACTCTGACAAACAAAAGGAAATAATTGAATCTTTTACATTTTTAATTCTATATGCAATTATTCTTAACTGCGGGTCCAATTTCATTCTTTTTCTACTTTATAATGAGACTAGTAACTTGCCTGTCATAAATGATGGTATCATAGAATGTTATCTTGAATTGTCTGTGCTGTCTCGGTGTGTGTTATGTGGCGAGTGTGTGTTCTCTCTCTTTCTGTGCTGTCTCTCTTTGTGCACTCTCTCGGTGCACTCTCTCTCTGTGATCTCCCCATGTGCTCTCTCTCTCTCTGATATCTGCCTGTTCACTCTCTGTCCACTTTCTCTCTGTGGGCTCTCTCTCTTTATGTTCTCTCTGCCTGTGCACTCTCTGCCTGTCCTGTGTGTCTCTCTCTTCCTCTCTTTATCTCTCTCTGTATCCTGTGTGTCTCTCTCTGTCCCGTGTCTCTTTCTCTCTCTGTGTCATTTGTGTGTGTCTCTCTCTCTGACCTGTTTGTGTCTCTCTTCCTCTCTCTCTATCTGTCCTGTGTGTTTCTCTCTATCCTGTCTCTATCTCTCTGTCCTGTGCAACTTTCTCTCCGACCTGTGTGTGTGTCTCTCTCTCTGGGGCCTGTGTCTCTCTCTATCTCTTTGTCCTGTGTCTGTCTCTCTCTCTCTCTCACCTGTGTGTGACTCTCTCTCTCTCCTGTCTCTCTCTCTCTCCTGTCTCTCTCCCGTCTCTCTCCCAACACTGTGTAATGGCGGCAGTGAGCTGCATACCCAAACTTTATGGGAAATGTGTCAAATATTATAGGTGATTTTCATTAGTCTTACTGAAAGCACTGGTAGGGCTGCAACATTCCCACTGTACAGATAGAAGCTTCTTGTGAATCCAAGTTTTTTTCCCACCTCAGGAAATTAATCAGCAGAAACCAAAATGGTAGATTCCACCGCAGCATACAGTAATTGCATATAAAAGGTAGTAAATTACAGACTGCATTAAATTTCTTACATTCTAAAAACAATTTTCTAATTACAAGTCTAGTTCTTCAGGCAAGTATAATTCCTAAATATTAGACTTTAGTGGTCCAGTGGAGTAACAGCATTAGGATTTAGAGAGAGCACTTGGTGGTTACCCAGTTAGTGAGAGGTTACTATGTGTGTCCTGAGTGATAGGAAGAGAGCATTTCTTGTGGCTGCAGTATGCAGTGTGAGAGGTTGTTGTTTAGTCATTCAGTTGGGTCCGACTCTCTGTGACCCTTTGGACCACAGCAAACCAGATACATCTTGTGTCTAGTTCTGCCAATCCATAAGGTTTTCATAGCAAAGATACTGGAGTGGGTTGCCAGTTCCTGCTCCAGTGGACCGCTAAGCTATGTATGGTCATGTTTGCTGATCCTACATGATATACAGTGGATATAAAAAGTCTACACACCCCTGTTAAAATGTCAGGTTACTGTGCTGTAAAAAAATGAGACAAAGATAAATCATTTCAGAACTTTTTCCACTTTTAATGTGACCTATAAACTGTACAACTCAATTGAAAAACAAACTGAAATCTTTTAGGTAGAGGGAAGAAAAAATATAAAAATAAAATAATATGGTTGCATACGTATGCACACCCTTAAACTAATACTTTGTTGAAGCACCTTTTGATTTTATTACAGCACTCAGTCTTTTTGGGTATGAGTTTATCAGCATGGCACATTTTGACTTGGCAAGATTTGCCCACTCTTCTTTGCAAAAACACTCCAAATCTGTCAGATTGCAAGGGCATCTCCTGTGCGCAGCCCTCTTCAGATCACCCCACAGATTTTATATCGGATTCAGGTCTGGGCTTTGGCTGGGCCATTCCAAAACGTTAATCTTCTTCTGGTGAAGCCATTCCTTTGTTCATTTGGATGTATGCTTTGTCATGCTGAAAGATGAAGTTCCTCTTCATGTTCGGCTTTCTAGCAGAAGCCTGAAGGTTTTTTGCCAATATTGACTGGTATTTGGAACTGTTCATAACTCCCTCTATCTTAACTAAGGCCCCAGTTCCAGATGAAGAAAAACAGCCCCAAAGAATGATGCTGCCACCACCATGCTTCACTGTGGGTATGGTGTTCTTTTGGTGATGTGCAGTGTTGTTTTTGCGCCAAACATATCTTTTGGGAGACTTCAGATGTGTTTTTGCAAAATGTAGCCTGGCTTGGATGTTTTTCTTCATAAGAAAAGGCTTTCGTCTTGCCACTCTACCCCATAGCCCAGACATATGAAGAATATGGGAGATTGTTGTCACATGTTCCACACAGCCAGTACTTGCCAGATATTCCTGCAGCTCCTTTAATGTTGCTGTAGGCCTCTTGGTAGCCTCCCAGACCAGTTTTCTTCTCATCTTTTCATCAATTTTGGAGGGAGCTCCAGTTCTTGGTAATGTCACTGTTGTGCCATATTATCTCCACTAGATGATGACTGTCTTCACTGTGTTCCATGGTATATCTAATGCCTTTGAAATTATTTTGTACCCTTCTCCTGACTGATACCTTTTAACAATGAGATCCCTCTGATGCTTTGGAAGATCTCTGTGGACCATGGCTTTTGCTGTGGGATGCGACTAAGAAAATTTCAGGAAAGGCCAACTAGAGCAGCTGAACTTTATTTGGGGTTAATCAGAGGCACTTTAAATGATGGCAGGTGTATGCTGACTCCTATTTAACACGATTTGGAATGTGATTGCTTAATTCTGAACACAGCTACATCCCCAGTTATAAGAGAGTGTGCAGACTTATGCAACCACATTATTTTTCTTTTTTTCTTCTTCCCTCTACCTAAAAGATTTCGGTTTGTTTTTCAATTGAGTTTTACAGTTTGTAGGTCACATTAAAGGTGGAAAAAGTTCTGAAATGATTTATCTTTGTCTCATTTTTTTACAGCACAGAAACCTGACATTTTAAAAGGGGTGTGTAGACTTTTTATATCTGTAGCTCACAGCTTCATTGAAGTACATAAGCCTCTTCACCACCACAAGGTAGGGATCCAGAAGGGGGCAGTGTGAGTACATACTATTTATTTACACCTATGACATCACTATAATAGTTTTCATAGTGTGTAATGCTCCCGCCGCGCATGAGCATTGGGCAACATGAGGGGGGTGGGGGGGAGAGACAGGGTTGAGAGTCATGGGGGAGACGGGAGAGGGTGGGAGAGAAACATGGGGGGAGAGAGACATGAAGGGAGAGAGAGGGGGAGGGAAGGAGGGGAGCATCGTGGGGGGAGGAGGTGAAAGGGACACAGGGGATGAGGACGGAGGGGAAAAAGTCACAGTGGAGGAGGGGGGAAAGAGACACAGTGGAGGGAGGAGGGGAAGAGACAAAGGGGAGTGTGAGGAATTGACTCTGCTGGGTTTTGAACCCTGGTCCCCAGGCTGCTGAGCCCCTTCCCTACCACTGCGCCAGCCTGCCTTTGTGAATTCAATTGAGATCTGATAACTTTGACTCTGCTAGCAATAGTATCAGTGCCTAAGTCTCTTCAGCTGTGCCTGGTCAGGTGTCTGGTCCTTGGCCTATATAAGGCACTTCCTGTCTATGTACCTTGCCAGATTATTGTGGTTCCTGTTCCCTTCAATAAAGCTTGTTCCTGTTTCACCTACAACTTGCTGAATTGGATTATTGCTGACCTAGGCTGCTGGTCTCCAAAACCTTGTGATTCCTATATCATTACAGAATAATCTGGCCCATGGAGACCGCCGGGACAGATTCTGCATTGGCCCAGCAGGTTGCTTTATTTGCAAGAACTGTGCAGACCCAGGCACAGACCATTCAAGTGCTGCAGGACCAGGTAGCTGAACTGCAAAGTAAAGTTCAGTCAATGCACAGTGAGTATACCAGCTACAGGGCACGTGATGTTGCGGCTGCTACTGTTACACCTGCACAAGATGCCCGCTTGCCCCTACCAGAAAAGTTTGGAGGAGATCGCAAAAGATTTAGGGGTTTCCTGAATCAATGCCGTTTGTACTTCAAGAGAGAAGGTGGGATTTATTTTCTCCCTATTCAAAGGTGAAGCCCTTTCTTGGGGCTCCCCTCTTCTGGAACAGGACAGTCCAGTCTTGGGTAATCTAAATTACTTTCTTGAGGCCATGTGCCTAGTTTTTGATGACCCCAATCGATGTGCTACAGCAGAAGCCACACTCCTTAATTTGCATCAAGGGAGGCGCTCTGTGGCTGAATATGCTGCTGAATTCAGACAGTGGGTTGCTGATACTACCTGGAACCAATCAGCCCAGAGGTTCCACTTCAGAAAAGGACTCTCAGAAGCTATAAAAGATGAGCTAGCTCGTGTTGATCTTCCTGCTGACATTTGTGCGTTTGGCTATCCGTATTGATCGGAGACTGTCTGAAAGAAGATTGGAAAGACAGGGCTCTTTTAGACCAAGTGCTACTCCTATTTCCTATTCAAGAATTTCTACTCCGACCCCACAAACACCTACAGACTCTGAGCCAGAGGCTATGCAAGTAAATCTAATAAGAGGGCCATTATCCAATGAAGAAAAACAGTGGCGACGCACTCACAATTTATACCTGTATTGTGGTAGTGCAGGGCACTATGCCATCAATTGCCCTAGAAATCCAAAAGAACAATATCTATGGCTGCTGAGGGTGCACAGATTCGACACCAATCCCAGATTTCAGATCAACTGGATTCTGTCACACAACCCTTGTTTTCTCTGGCTCATGGTGAAGAGGGTATGTTGACTCAACACCCTCATTTTGTGGTGCCTATCACGTTGCAATGTGGTGATCGTAAAATTTCAACTACAGCTATGATAGATTCTGGAGCAGGCGGAAACTTTATGGGCATTAAATTTGCAGAAGGAAATATAATTCAGTCTATCCCTAATTCTTCACCTGTGTTAATGGAGACAGTAGACGGTTCTCCACTTACGTCAGGCCCGATTACACATGAGACTGTACCCTTAAAGTTGACTCTGGAAGTGAATCACCATGAGGCTATATCTTTCCACCTAATTTCCTCAACACAGTTTCCAGGGATTTTGGGGGTACCTTGGCTTGCTCTGCATAACCCACAGATTGATTGGAAGATCAGAACTTTGTCCTTTCCTTCAGAACACTGCTTAATGAATTGTCAACCCTCTAAGGTAACACCTGTTGCCACAACAATTAATGAAATGGTTGCTACAAACTTGATTAAGCTTCCTCTACATTATCAGGATTTTGCAGATGTCTGTGATAAGAAGAATGCTGATCAGCTTCCACCCCACAGGCCTTATGATTGCCCAATAGAGCTGTTACCTGGGGCTGCTATCCCATTTGGCCATATATATTCCCTTTCTGAGCCTGAATTGAAAGCTCTTCGTGAATACATACAAGAAAATCTTGCCAAAGGCTTTATTCGACCATCTACTTCTCCAGCAGGAGCTCCTATATTCTTTGTAGAAAAGAAAGATGGCAGCTTACGGCCATGCGTTGATTACAGGGACATTAATAACATCACTGTTAAAAACCGCTATCCCTTGCCTCTCATTCCTGAACTTTTGGAGAGACTTCGCTCAGCTAAAATATTTACGAAGCTTGATCTTCGGGGGGCATATAATCTGGTTTGCATAAGACCAAATGATGAATGGAAAAGAGCTTTCAGAAGCAGGTACGGGCATTACGAATATCTAGTAATGCCATTTGGGCTGTGTAATGCCCCTGCAACTTTCCAGCATCTTATCAATGATGTACTACGAGATCTCCTGGATCAGTTTGTTGTGGCATATTTGGATGATATCCTAATATTTTCTGATAATCTTGAAAACCACAGAAAACAGGTCTGTATAGTTCTGGAGCGCCTTCGTACCCACCACCTATACATTATACTGGAAAAATGTGAGTTTGAACAAACAGAAATTCAATTCCTGGGGTATGTAATAACTCCCAAAGGTTTAAGTATGGACGCAAGTAAAATTAAAGCTGTGCTGGACTGGCCCATCCCCAAGAATGAAAAAGATATTCAGAGATTTGTGGGGTTTGCCAATTTTTACAGGCGTTTCATTAAGAATTTCTCTGCAGTTATTACACCGATCACTGAACTTACACGTAAAGGGACTCCTTTTCAGTGGTCCGATAAGGCTGATACCGCATTTTCCCGATTAAAGACTCTGTTTACATCTGCCCCCTTCCCGGAATTACCATTTATTGTGGAAGTTGATGCTTCTGATTCAGCTGTTGGTGCTATACTGTCTCAAAGGACTGGACCTAAGATGCTGTTACATCCGTGTGCCTTCTATTCCCGCCAGATGGTGTCAGCAGAAAGAAACTATGACATAGGGAATAAAGAACTATTGGCTATAAAAGCTGCCTTCACCGAATGGAGACATCTCTTGGAGGGAGCCACCCATCCAATTACTGTCCTCACAGATCACAAAAATCTGGAATGTATTCGATCAGCTAAGAGACTGTCAGCCAGACAAGCACGCTGGTCCCTATTCTTCTCGAGGTTTAATTTTTTGGTCACATACCGTCCTGGCTCCAAGAATGGTAAGGCGGATGCCTTGTCTAGAATAGCTGACCCCCTCCATACTACCGTAACCAAGACCACCATCTTGCCGGAGGATATATTTATAGGAGTCACATTTCCTTCTGATCTGATGTCTCGCATTAAAAAGGGCTACGCTGAAGACCCAGTTCTTCGTGATCCTCCTCGGGATGTCCATATGACGATGCTTAATGGGTTTTGGATTTTTCAACAACGTCTGTTTGCTCTGGAGTCAGTGCGACTGGACCTTTTACGTCTCTACCATGACTCAAAACCAGCAGGTCATCCAGTAATCGGAAAGACACAAGAGCTACTTGCCCGATCCTTTTGGTGGCCCAAGTATTATGAGGATGTTAAGAAGTAAGTATGTGTGCTCTTGTGATGTATGTGCCAGACATAAGACTCCTCCATCATCCCCTGTTGGCTTGCTTCAGCCTCTTCCGATTCCTCGTCGTCCCTGGGGATCTATATCCATGGACTTTATTGTGGAACTACCTCCCTCTAAGGAACACACTACCATTCTTGTTGTTGTGGACAGGTTAACTAAGATGGGTCATTTCATACCAGCTCGTGGTCTCCCTTCAGCTAAACAGACTGCTGACCTGGTTATTCGGGAAATATTTCGCTTGCATGGAGTGCCTGATGAAGTCGTTTCTGACAGGGGAGTGCAGTTTACATCTCGCTTTTGGAAATATTTTTGTTCTAATCTAGGTATTAATGTAAATTTGTCGTCAGCTTTTCGTCCACAAAGTAATGGACAGACTGAGTGAACCAACCAGACTTTGGAGCAATATTTGCGGTGCTATATTAGTTACCTACAGGATGACTGGCTGGATTTTCTACCCACGGCGGAGTTTGCCTATAAGAATGCCCGACACTGCTCCACTTCTTTGAGCCCATTTTTTGCCAACTATGGTTACTATCCAACCTTTCTAGTGAGTCTCCCAATTACTACTTCCATTCCTGCAGTCACTGATCGGCTAACCACCTTACGAGATTCCCAAGACCTGTTGAAGGAGACTCTTTCGAAGGCTCAAGAGGGCCAAGCAAGGTTGCAGGTGGTTGAGGAAGCCGCGGAGGGTTGTGCAGCAGTGTGAGCTCAAGGCCCCTCAAAGACCCAGGGCCCCAACGCATTGCATCACCGGCACCGGAGGTAGCTCCTCCCCTGTAATGAAGTTTAGATTAGATTCCATCTGAGCATAATGTGATTATACTGTATATGTCCATGTACTTTTGTTCCTTTTTAAATAGTGACAGAGAGATGGGTGTTTGGCACCAATTTGAGTGCCCACTAATTCTATTATTAGAAGTTATAAATCAACTATTCTGTAATTCCAATTTTTTTTACTATGCATTACTTGACATTTGACATAAAGGTTAAAGGGACATGGAAGTCATCAAAATGCCTGTGCATCATCAGGTATAGGCAAAAAAGTTTTTTACATGTTTTAAAAGATCAAACAATTAACATAAATATTATAATTTTAGTTATTGCTTGTTTAACCACTGACACCATCCCATTAGAAACTACACAGATAATGGCAAGTTTGATTGTTAATACTATTGCCCCACATACTCTTTGAATATCAGCCCATCTTCATGATTAGACACATCATACACGTCCTGTCACTCATCTCCCTAAGGGCTACCTTCCTATGACACACTCATATGGTGTTGTGACACACTTTTGTGTATCCTGCATAGAAGTTGAGAATGACGTAGCTGGAACAACTGTGGGATTGGTTTAAACATAATTCTCAGTACATGAGCAACTCATAACCTCCAGCTAGATTTGGATGCGTTTTTTTCGTCTCTGAGAGATGTTTAGACACTATAGGCCATAGTCTATTGGCAAATTCTCAAAGTAACACACACTTAAAACCACTTTGAAAATTGGTACAGATTCTATTAGCTACCCGTAGTCTGATTATGATTTCCCCGCCCACAATCACTATGGGCCAGGCAGAGACGCAAAACCAGCCTTAGAACTCCATTGGTTTTAGCACAGCTTGTATATTACGAGCTCTAAATAATTAGTTACACAAAATTGATATTTTGTTAGACCTGTAGCTCTAGCTCGCAAATAAAGTCTGACCCGCAACTGAAAAATGATCATGTTTCTGTCAAAAATATTAAGCGTACTCAAGAGGACTCGCAAGGCATTTTTAATACAATTATTAGAGCCTTAACAACTATTAGACACTCATTACTGTACTTTAAAAATGCGGGAAAGCATAGAAATACATTAGAAGTAATTATGGAATTAAACATTCTTTTTTGTTATTTTTTTTTTTTTTGTGAAATGGATCCCGGGACTTAATGGGTTAATACATATCATGGAACCTTCATGGACTAGAACAGTTGCTTTAATAAATATTATTATTTCTACATTGCTGAATTGCAAGTCCGATCGCTAAATTACAAATTAATCCGTAGTCTCTGAGTGAAGTTTAAGTATAAACTCCATTTTTTATTGATGTTGTGATGATGGTCTCATTTACCATTGGCTGTGTTTACCAAGAAGTATTGCAAATGGTTAACAAGTAAACTATGGGCTTGCTTAAATATTGCTTGATCATATGATCACGCCCCCAGAAACCTGACTTAAAAAGGCAGGGTTTACGAGTTCATCTTTGCGGTTGGAATTTGTGAGCTGGAGTCAATAGAATACATCTAAACATTTATAAGAAAAAGAAACCCCCACAGCCAAATGTGTGAGTTTGAGGCATTTGCAAGTAGCTAATAGAATAGGGCCCTATGTTGTAGAAACTTAGATTTAAAGGCAGGTAACAATCAAAAGGTCCAATGAGTCTTTTTATTCTATCAACCTAAAACACTTAGTTTAATTATAACTTAGAATGGTGGTGTGCTTATCCCAGACATGCTTGAATTTATTAATTGTGTCTGTCCATACCACGTCCATTGGAAGAATGTTTCATTGACCTAATACTGTTTCTGTAAAACAGTACTTTATCACATTGGCAGCAGAAACAGGGAGATACTAATGTCACTGTACAGATCAGAGGCGGAGCTACCAGTGATGCAGGTGGTGCAATGCACCAGGGCCCTCCTCTGGGGGGGGGGGGGGGGGAGTGCAGTGAAACAACAAGGGCTGCAAAGTGACAGTAAAGTACAGGTGCAAAGGTTCTGTGAGAGGGAGCCAATTACATCGGGATGTGGGCTCTGTGAAGTGGATGCTTAGAGGAGTTGGGTGCTGTGTGGTGATGGATGCTGAAAAGTACTGAGTGCTAGTCACTTGGCCCCACCAGCCCCCTCACCCTGTAGAGGATGTCACTGGAAAGTGTAGCGTGCACGTTCTGGAGCTGTGGTGGAGGCAGTGGAGCATTGTGCAGGGGGGAGGTAAGAGAAGGGCAGCAGCTATGGAAACAGGCTTTGGTTTGGAGCAGCTATGGGAAAGGGTCTTGGGGAGGAGTGCTGTTATGGGAAGAGATCTTGCTACACTTCATTTTAAGTGTCAGTGAGAGAAATGGAACTTTTAATGGCGGCTTCCACTCTCCAAAAACATGGAGGAGTAACGGGAAACTAAGGCATTTACATAGTTAATAGACTTTTACATAGTTAATCTTCTTCAAAGGGGGTCTGTAATACAAAAGTAATTTCATTTTCAATGGAACTTGCTCTTGAATCAGGAGTGCAGCAAATTATAGAGCTTTTATTAAACAAATATTTAATACCATCTTCCTACACTTACATAGGTTGCCAGTGGACTGATGATTGCTGTGGGAATTTATGCCAAACTCTGCAAAGAGACCAGTGAGTATCCTGTCTTATATAAAATAAAGACTCGTCTTGCTCTTCACCTTAGGACTGAACCTTAAGTTTATTGAACTCCTCTGTTGTTTTTAGGCACCTCTACAAGGAAGCTGTTTCTTCACGTGTTAACCCTGAAGAGAAAAATAGCAAGGGCAGCAAATGATCTTTATGTACCTATCAATAATTCATCCTTTCTTTTTCTTAATGTTGCCAATTATATATTACTAGCGAATTGCTCGTCAAAAAATGATGGCAATCAAATCGTAAGGTAGCCAATGCTTGCGAGGTCATAATGTCTGGTAACGTGTTTCGTATGGTGTTTGCGTGTGTAGCCTCGTTTTTGTTTTGTTCGGCGGCCATTTTTTCTCTCGCATATCAAATTTTTTATTGTCCAAACTTTTTTATTTTGAGTGAAATAAAGGTGTAAGTTGCCTTTTTGAGGTCCTGGATGCTCCCTGATGCTGTAGGTAAGTTTTTTATGTATGTGCTGTGTGTATGTATTGTGTTTTGAATTTTGTAATGTTCGCGAGTTGCGTCCGAGTGTTGCGAGTCCGTAATGTGTGTGAACGTGTGTGGTATGTTGTTTGCCAGTGTCGTAATGTGTGTGCCGTGTTATTTGCGTTGCAACGGGCCGTACGCTGCGGGCAAGGGCATGGAGGTCTGCTCCCTCTCTCCAGCGGCGGGGTATTGTGGGGAGGAGGTGGCTGCAGGGTCTCAGCGTGGAGCAACGGGCCGTACGCTGCGGGCAAGGGCCTCAGTTGCTGGGATGGATCCCAGCAACTGAGGCCCTTGCCCGCAGCCCTCGCTACGCGAGCCCGCAAGCGTGAGCAACGGCCCGTACGCTCACAACTGTATATGTTATAAGCAAAAAATATAAACAACATATCAGCTGTAGGCAATTTCTTTACAACATCTCATCCAGGCAGGGATTTGTGACTTGGACCTTAAACTGACATCACAACAGTTCAAAGAACAACACAGAGTGTTTTCAAAATGAAAGTACGTGACCCACTATGTGAATGGCTTATGAATGAATCCATTAACTCCTTAGTAATTTTATATGTATTTTCCTCCAGGTCTTGTGGATTCACTCACCACAGATCCCTCTATCATATTAATCGTGGTGGGAATCCTAATGTTCAGCATAACCTTTATTGGATGTATGGGAGCCCTGAGAGATATTCATGTACTGCTCAAAATTGTAAGTAACAACATTCAAAAAGCCCTTGTTATAAGACATCCTTAATCACCTTAATGTGTAGAGCTTTTTCCTCTTGGAATTTATATACTGTACTTACAAACCTGCATTATACATACTGCAAAAATCTCTCTCATTGATTCTCACTTGAGAGTTTTTGTCTAGGGGTTGAATGTGGAGTGGAGTGTAGTATTTGCTTTTTTTGACCATTTTACAAAAAAATATACCAAATACAAGAAGATAAGCTAAGAACAAAAATGTTTTATAAAAAGAGCACAAGTGAGTCATAGAATGGATGATATTGGGAACAATCTATTATATAAAATAATAAAAATTATAGATATAGTAATTATGCACTCAATGTGAGATCTGATGCTAGAATATTAAGATTGTGTGTGGCTTGCAGAAGTCTCAGCCAGCAGAACTGCCTAATAACACTTGAACAATTTTGGATAGATTAACAAGCTTGTACACACACACATAATTATATATATATATATATATATATATATATATATATATATATATATATATATATATATATATATATACACACATCACACACACATACATTTTCTGATAAAAAATAAAGACAGAATATAATTACAGTAAAATTCCCTATGGAAGCAAAAGAGGGGAAATAATAGAATAAACAGAAATAGACAGTGCGGAAAAAATGTTGTGGGGCAAGAGAAAGTAATGTACTCATTTTATGGGGAGTAAATGGCCTGTGTGCTGTAGAAAAGGGGCATTATTTTTCATTAAACAGAGGATAGGAGTACCATAGCAGGCCATTAACAATCAAGCAACTTTTTGCCCACCACTGCTGCAAATAGTAACTCCAGTGATCATTTCAAGAAAATGCCAATGTGTTTTCACAGTTTGCCTGGATGCTGCTCTTGGTCCTGATCCTTCAGTTTGTGGCAGCTGTACTTGGTTTCATTTTCTCAGGAATGGTAAGAGATTTTTCATTTTTATGGTGATATAAGGATAAGTTTAACCTGTGGTGTCAGTACCTAGTGGCACAGTTACCCAAATAACCTGTCTCTATAGTTAGAATAGTATATAGTAATATTCTATACTTAGAATAGTAAGTAGTAATATTCTATAGTTAGAATTCTAGTTAGAATAGTAAGGAGTAATATTCTATAGTTAGAATTATATAGTTAGAATAGTAAGTAGTAATATTCTATAGTTAGAATTATATAGTTAGAATAGTAAGTAGTAATATTCTATAGTTAGAATAGTAAGTAGTAATATTCTATAGTTAGAATTGTATAGTTAGTAGAGTAAGTAGTACTATTCTGTTAGAATTCTATAGTTAGAATAATAATATAGTAATAAGGTTGTTAGAATAATAATACAATAATAAGGTTGTGGATTAGCATGCTTGGCCTGGTGAGATGACTATTTATTTTTGGCAGTCAACACTAGATATACATATATATGTTGATGGATGAACAAGTTTGTTTGGAAGTTTCCATATACAAAGGCCAGTGCAAGTGCAGCCTCCTGGCTTCTTACTTTTAGTGCTACCCCTCAGGGAGTGAATATTCAGAGCACACATAATCTCTTTTATCCCATACCTCCTGATCATGGACATTTCACCACATGCTAATCCTTATTACATCTTATGTAATGTTTTTCACTCAAAATGTGCAATTGTGCAATTAATTCTAATGTCTTTCCATGCTTTCCTATGCTTTTAAAGTACAGAATTGTTCATTTAATAGCTGTTACAGTTCTAATACGTGTTTGAAAAAGCCCTTACAAGACCTATTTAGAACCCATGATATTTTTGACAGAGACGTGATACTTTTTTAATTTACGGGCTAGACTTTATTTGCAATCTAGCGATACGGGTCTAATAGAATATTGATTTTGTGTAACTTAAATTTTTTAGTGCTTTGGCCAATAGAATATGGCCCATTGTCTGTGAAAATATTCTTAATAGTCAGACACAGTTTGAAAAAGATGGGCGGATGCTCCAGACTAAAGATCAAGAGAAATCAGCAGTTTTCAGTGAAAGGTTTCTCACAAAAGATAATCTTTTTAACCCCTTCTCTACAGAGAATAACTGGGAGATGTCATCTGCAGCACATACGGAAATGCTATTTTTAATTGGAAATCTAATTGTAACAGTGGTATGTATTTAACTATCCCTATCTAACCACTGCAGGTTCTAGACAAAGCCAAGTCTGTTATGTCAAGAGCCATAATACAATACAGAGAAGATCTGGATCTGCAGAATTTTATTGACTACATCCAAAAAAAGGTGAGAGTCAAGAGCTTCTGCTAATGATTAAGACTAAAGTATAGAGATTACATGACTCAATCACTGTCCATACGTATGAGTCCCCTGGTGAACCCATAAATACACCCATACACATAGTTTTGTGTTAAAGGATGCCACAACCACCACTTTTATTAACAAAACTATAACATCAAATGTCAATTTAAACACATTAACACCCAAGGTTATAGTGTCATGGTTATAGTTTCATGTCCCACTGAGGGCTGATACCACCTGGCCAACCCCCAATCACAGCATGCCCGGTTTGCCCCTAGGTGACACTGTAACCATGATAATAAAACTCCAGCCACAAGCACCACCTTGTGAGTGCTCCCCATGCTATAACTCTTATAAATTTGATTCAAGACTGTATGTTAAAATTATCTATGTTTTTAAAATTACACCAATAACAGCTAAAAAATTATATAAACACATTGTGTCACTGTTCCATGATTACAGTACAGTATAGCAGTTTTTCCTCTAACCCTTACAACTTGAATAGAAAAGCCAATGCTGCTATATGTTTCTCAATGGTGGATTGTGATAAACCTTTCTCCCTTCATTGCAAGAGAAACAACAATATAATATGCAATAAGTGCTGGGATAATGTAAACCTTCCAACCACTTCTTCCAATGCACACCATTCTCCCCAAGACCGCTGGTAAGAGGCCCATGATGATGGATCCGATTAACCCCTAAAAAGTCTGCTTCTGGAGCCAGCTCCCTGAATTTCACAAACAGCAAACAAGGCAGAAGGTAAACCACATGTTTTGATCTCAAATTTAAGTTGAGATGTAAACACCTTAGCATTAGATGCTTAAGGAAGCAAATCACAGGAGCTAAAGAAGCACATTGGGAATTGATGACCTGAATCACTCCTAAATTCGCAGAATGAAAATCAGTGGAGGAGTTCTTCAACTAATTTTTCCATTAAAAAAAACAATGCCAGGTCAATTGGAAATAATTAACGGAACATCCCGTCCACAACCCAAAATATAGGCCAGCCTCCAGTGAACCATCTGCCTTTGAAATAAATAAAATGCTCCACTGAAACTGCTGCATCTGCAAACAGATCCAGTTGGCTGTTAGACACCTATTTCTTTTCGTAGAATTTTCAGTTGAATAACTCTAGGAAAGAAATCCATAGTGCCACATCCTCATGCAATGCTTTGGACAGTCATATTATATGGAGAGGCTGTTGAATCATCTACAATCTACATCAACAATCATGTACAAAAGATCCGACCAATAAATATCACTATGCAGGAAATCTGGAGTTCGCAGATCACTGATTGTAATAGCCAAAGTGTGATCTTCTTGGATTTAACAGCTCCCACAATTCTTTACTAAGGTCAGACATCTTACCAACGTTTGGATCTTCCCTGCTTTCAGTGTAAAGAAAGAAAAGACAAGCAAACTCCCTGTTTTAAAAACGCTGCTTTATTTTAAAAAAAAAACAAAAAAAAAAAACAAGTTTACTGATACCCCTAGAAGAGTAGACATGCTGTGGCATAAGCCTTATCGGCTACCTTTATAATCACCCCTCTTGACATGACACCTCTTTCTCCCCAGCTGCCCCAGTGAAGAATAACTAACTCTGAAAGGCTACCATATCAGCTGGGGCAACTGGATTAAGGTTTACCACCCCTACACTAGGAGCTCCTGTAGACATCTACACACTGGTCTATGTTCAATCTGCGCTAATAACTGCCTAAGCTACCCAGTCACCAATGTCTGAATAGCAGACCCTGATGTGTTATTCGCATAAATAGATACCCAGAGGCACAGTGACTCATCAGATGGTGCTTGCGGTCCATTGGTTGTACCTGAATACCCAACAATGGACTCTTGTCCACCTTTATTCTGCTGTAAAACACATCAAAGAAGAAGGAAGGCTATAATCCCTCAAACTTGCCTGCATCACAAGGCTGTCATGTCTCTAAATAGATCAGGGTGGTGGGACTTCCAGTGTAAGCAATTTGTTATTAAAAGTGGCCATGCCTCATTCTCCTCTCAATGGCCTGGGGCGCACAACATCCCCCAGACTGTCCAGAAGAAGCAGCCGAAAACTCAGGGTGCTACGTTGAGTGCATGGGCCGCTTTCTGGTCCTACCACAGGCCTGTTGACTTGTAGAGTGGGCTTGTTTCATGACAGAAAGCCAAGACTCAGGTGGATTGGAGGGCCTGGAGCTTCTCCTTTGATTCTGCCCCACAACAGAACTCAGAACAGGTAAAGGGTTGTCCAACATGCACCCCACTATTCTCCCTTCTCTATTGCTTGCTGCTTCAATAGGTTAACCAAGTTAGCTAGATCCATCTTGTAGGGGGAAAAAAACAGACAGGCATCAGATAGAGCTGAATCAGGAACAAAAAAACATAGTATTCACAGAATGAGGGGAAAACTATATTCTCAGTCAGGAGGGGGTGAACTGATCCTGTGGTGACTGGGGAATATTGCCCAGAGGAGTGCGGCCCACAACTTTTAATGCTCTCGGGCTCTCCTTCCACACTCCTCCCACAGCTCTTCCCACTCCAGGGGCAGGTCATATCCCCCTTTTGTACACTTTATCCACCAGTATCATGTGTGAGCATGGTATCTAAGGGGTTAATGTTATATTCTGAGTCTGGAAATATAGTACGCATTGAAGTATTAAGAACCCATAGTAGAAATGTAAACACAATTGAAAGAACAAGGAAAGTGCACGGGGAAGAATTAGTGCTAAATCAGTGATACAAATACTATCCTCTCTGTGAATATAACAAGCAATAAAAAAAGACAATGACACTTTTTTGCCCACTTGCATTTACACAGGGCATGCTTATGGTGGAAAGAACTGCTAT
The DNA here is from genome assembly GCA_027410445.1 of Discoglossus pictus. NCBI lineage: Eukaryota > Metazoa > Chordata > Amphibia > Anura > Alytidae > Discoglossus > Discoglossus pictus. The sequence goes on from CM050163.1 coordinate 287,872,548, forward strand.
CCCTGCACTTTCTTAAGTATAAAAAATATTGAAGAGCTTTTGATTAAAGGACCACTGAACTTGACTATAAAATGGGCAAAATGTACTCTAATGTAGTTACATAGGCCCTCATTCAATTGCAATTTTGCAAATTGAATACGGCTCTAAATAAGCACATAATATGTATTTTTTAAAGAAGTTTTTAGTTAGTGAAAACCTTGCTTTTCGATAGATGCTAAATAACTAAAAACTTCTTTAAAAAATATATGTGCTGTGCTTATTTAGACCCCTGTTCAATTTGCAACATTGCAATTGAATGAGGGCCATAGTAATTAAGGTTGAAAAAAGACTTTCAGTCCATCAAGTTCAATCTTTTAAGATCTCCTCTGATCTGCAATATGCAGATTAAATATTAATTAATGTTAATATTAAGTAAGTCTTATGAACATAGTGACCATTTCTGAAATACTGAACTTGAAATGGGCAAAATGTTATTAACATGTAAAACATAAGACAGGGAAGATATCAGGGTACTGAAAGGACTATAATTTAAAGGTCCTTTCTAAATGCTTATATACTGGTTTCATTGCATTAATACATATGTAGACTGAATGAACAAAAAAGCACTTGGTATTCAAATCTTTGATGTAAATCAAGGTCTATTGAATAGAAATCACTGTACTGCAGATTTCAGCTGATTGTAACTAGACTCTCCTTGTGTTGGTCATGCAGCAACACCTACTGGTTGGTACAGTGTAAGACTTATCTAAAGCTGCATATCACTCGTACCATTCTTAAACTTTAGCAATAATTTATTAACAATACTTTATTGCTTCACATTGAATTTATTATGTATATAGTCCTATATTGTCTATCGTAACACAACTAGCAGACGTCTCCTTGCCCCTATAATATTGTTTCATAGAATTATGTTATGCTTTTACAGATACTGACCAACAGCCACATTAAATTCGAAGCTTGTATTTGCAACGTGAGATCCGCAATGGCTGCAAGCTTGACGAGTTGCGGATTTATGGTGCTATTAAATTAGAATAGGCTGTGAGTTACGGGCTTGAGAGGCAAACCCGTAAACTATTGTTTGCTCGTTGGATGTGCGGCCGTGATCGGGATCAATTAGTCTAACTCGTAGTTACGAGTTGGGATGGAGTCAATGGAAACAGAGATCGTCACAATTACGTCACTGAAAAATGGAGGTTGAACGCCAGTGATCTTGATGCAATTTAATAGCTAAATTGGAATGTAGTGGTTACGAGCTTGAAAGAACAAAGGATTTGCGGCCGCAAAGTTCCACGTTCCATGTCCTGTAGGCTTTTTTCGGGCTTGCTGCGTCTTAACCCGCAAGTCGTCTGTGGGTTGCTTTAAAAGACTAATTTGATAGCCTTAAGTCCTGCGAGCTACGTTACAAGCCATGCATAACCTACATGTCTATCTTTCTTAAATGGACAGATTGGAGGTTCAATATATGGTATCATTTAAAACTACATGTAATGACAAGTATTTTATCAACTAATTATTATTTTTTAAAAAAATATTTTCTAACAGTAGCAGTTTTTACCTTTTACCTGTTACAGATTGATATCTATGTCTTATGGGATACTTATTGCAAATAATTTCCAATTACCCTCTGGAGCTCTCAATGTATTGTTTTTAGTGTAAAGCCATGTTTAACAAACTGTTAAAATTGTTGTAAGAAAATGCATTTTGTAATAACAATTAATTGTAAAAGTACATGTTATTACTTATAATTTTAAATTGTACAGTATTTAGAATCTCTTCTGTGTCATTTATCCCCGGCCTATAACCATCAGTCCCCTTAGTGACTCCTTTTTTCCGCCTAATGTCTTTGCAGTCATTTGTTGGTCACATATCAGAGGGCAGCATAAACCCTGAATAAATCTCTGACCTCTATCTGTGCTTATTATTAGAATGAATTTAAAGTAAAAGACTTTGATTGTCCAAATCGCTATTCCAGAAGCCCATAAAAGTTACAGATATTTATTTAGCTACATTTTGCGAGTTACAGGCTCAAAATCACTGCAGTTGTCAAAAATGTAACTCCATTCTATCTACTCCTTTGATGTTTCAAGCCCGTAAATATAACAACCGCTAAAATCACAAATCGAGATTGAATTGCAACAATTCAAGAAGCCTGCAATTGCTTTCAAACCCATAAATAGCAAATGTATCAAACATTTCTACGAGTACTAGATAGGACTCGCAAGTGGGTTAAAAACCTGTTTGCAATGCTGTAAAAGCAAATAAAAACACAATACTGGACTTTAAAATAGTGGGAAAGCGATGAAAGACGAAAATGAATTGCACAATAGTCTTAAACTTGCAAATCTGCAACAAAATTTTTTTTTTAATTAATTTTAATACATATCAGGCCACCCACATGGATTAGAACAGATGATTTATTCATTATTATGGATTTCTACATTTCTGGATTGCGAGTCCGACTGTGAATCATACTTCTAAACACTATAAACTTGAAGTCTAAACTCCATGTTTTACTGACATCATGATGACGGTCTCATTTACTATTGGCTCTGTCTAAATTGTATTTTACGGGCTTGCTTAATTGATCATGATCATGCCCTGAAATGCTACGTACTGGTTCATGGATTGCGTGTTGGGGCTTGAACAATTAAATTAATCTGTAACTGTAGCAAATTGTGAACCTGCAGACATATGGGGGGTATGAAGGTAATTACAGGCTTTGTGAACTTAGGGCCCTATTAAATTCTCCCTCGTAGTTCTCTCGGTGCTCGCAAAAGGCAGTTTTCCTGCTGTTTGCGAGAACCGAATCTCTCGCAGCCTGCTTTACGATATGACTGCGAGAAAATGGCCGAGAATAGGCTCTGAGAGAGCTACGTAGCCTTAAATCTATGCACGAGTCTCGCATATCGTAAGAATCCCTACGTGGACAAAAAGTCCACGCAAGGGATCCGAAAGCCTCTACGTGCTGCCTCGGAACAGCCCGAGACAGCAGTGTGAGGCTCCCCCCTGCACCCTATACACATCCCCATGCTGCAGGGGTCTCTATCAGGACCCCTGCAGCACCCCCACATTAACCCCTTGCAGCGGGGGTCCCCGATCTGCATAGATCAGGCCCCCCGCTGCATTTAAAACTTTTAAATTCCCCGCCGCGGCTCCTTAAAGGGACCGCGGCACACTATTACCCAATCCCGGCCGCGGCACTTAAAATTAACCCCCCTCTATGCTGGGGGTCCCCATCGGGACCCCCGAAGTGTCCCCACATAAACCCATTGCAGGGGGGGGGCCCCGATCTGCATAGATCAGGCCCCCCGCTGCATTTAAAACTTTTAAATTCCCCGCCGCGGCTCCTTAAAGGGACCGCGGCACACTATTACCCAATCCCGGCCGCGGCACTTAAAATTAACCCCCCTCTATGCTGGGGGTCCCATCGGGACCCCTGAAGTGTCCCCATATAAACCCCCTGCAGCGGGGGGCCCCGATCGGCACCGGTCGTGACCCTGCTGCAATTCAATTTTAAATTTCCCGCCTCGCGGGTCCTCAAAGGACCGTAAAGGTCCTGAAAGGACTCGCACTAAAAATATTAACCCCAGGCAACTATAATTACCCCATTAACTCATGATGGTCAATCCAGACCACAATAAGGCCTAAATTAACCCATTAACTCATGATGGTCAAGCCAGACCACCATAAGACCTAAATTAACCCATTAACTCATGATGGTCAATCCAGACCACCATAAGGCCTAAATTAACCCATTAACTCATGATGGTCAATACAGACCACCATAAGGCCTAAATTAACCCATTAACTCATGATGGTCAATCCAGACCACCATAAGGCCTAAATTAACCCATTAACTCATGATGGTCAATACAGACCACCATAAGGCTCTATTTAACCCATTAACTCATGGTGGTCAATACAGACCACCATAAGGCCTAAATTAACCCATTAACTCATGATGGTCAATCCAGACCACCATAAGGCCTAAATTAACCCATTAACTCATGATGGTCAATCCAGACCACCATAAGGCTCTATTTAACCCCATCAGTCCCATAAGGGTATATTATTACCATTATGGGCCTGTTACAACCCAACATTAACCACATAAGTGCCATGATGGTCCTCAAGGACCATCATGACACTAACTACAAACACTACACTATAACCCCCAATAAACCATTTAATCTAAACTAACCCCCCTCTACACTAATCTATTAACACTTACACTACCTACCTACACTACCTACCCCCTAATAAACCTCCCCAACACTCTAATTACAAAAAACAAAAAACCTACAGCACAGAAAACAAAAAACCTACAGTACAAAAAACAAAAAAACCTACAGTACAGAAAAAAAAAACAATTACAACCCCACCCCCCACTACAGAAAACAAAAAAATACATTACAACCCCACCCCCCACTACAGAAAATAAAAAAATTACACACCTGAAAAGGAAAGACAGATAAACACAATACAATACATACATATAATACATTAAATACATTACATACAATACATGACATTACATATAATATATTAAATATAATATATTACATATAATATATTACATATAATACATTACATACATTACATACAATACATGACATTACATATAATATATTAAATATAATATATTACATATAATATATTACATATAATACATTACATACATTACATACAATACATGACATTACATATAATATATTACATATAATATATTACATATAATACATTACATACATTACATACAATACATGACATTACATATAATATATTAAATATAATATATTACATATAATATATTACATATAATATATTACATATAGTCCTAATCAAATACCCCCTATCTATCTAACATACAATCTATTTAATTTAAAATAAATCCTAACTATATCAAATACATCCCCCTATCTATCTAATATACAAAAAATCCTAACTACATACACAGACCCTTATTCTAAACTAAAATAAAATAATTACAGTCCTAACTACATACACAGACCCTAATTCTAAGCTAAAATCAATAAATTAAGACCACTTACCTTTAAGATGTTGCTTCAGATCACTAACCTATGGGTCAAACAAAAAATAAAAATTAGTACAAAACATTAACATCAAATAAATAAACATTCTATACATTCTAAATATTATATATAATAACTCACCTTTACAGCATGTCCAGTCACTGTTTAGCTCTTCCGGCGCGGCCCTGTTAAAAAAAAAAACACAATACATGAATACATGAATACAATATATAAACAATAAATAAAATACACAAATAAACATCTAAATATACATTTAACTTACCTCCCCGCGATGTCCCCGGCCTTCTCTCCTTCAGCCCCGGCTGGGCCGCGGAACCATCCGCGCTCTAAAAAAAAAAAAAAAAAAAAAAACTAACGGAGGTCTGCACTGGCAGATGTCCCCGACGCTACTGAACCTCCCGGAGTCGTTTCCGGGAGGAAATTGGCATTGGCGGCTTGTGATTGGCTGAAAAAGCTGTCTATCAATTTCAGCCAATCAAAAGTCGTCAATGTGTGAGCCAATCAGGATGGGATACACCCCAATATCCCACCCTGATTGGCTAAAACACTTGTCTATCTTTCTGGGAACCAATCACAACGCTCAGATGCCTTCAGCCAATCACTATGGGATACACCCCCACGGAGTGATTGGTAGAAGACATCTGCGCATCCTGATTGGCTCCTACATTGACGACTTTTGATTGGCTGACAGCTTTTTCAGCCAATCACAAGCCGACAATGCCAATTTCCTCCCGGAAACGACTCCGGGAGGTTCAGTAGCGTCGGGGAGGTCTGCCAGTGCAGACCTCCGTTAGTTTTTTTTTTTTTTTTTTTTTAGAGCGCGGATGGTTCCGCGGCCCAGCCGGGGCTGAAGGAGAGAAGGCCGGGGACATCGCGGGGAGGTAAGTTAAATGTATATTTAGATGTTTATTTGTGTATTTTATTTATTGTTTATATATTGTATTCATGTATTCATGTAATGTGTTTTTTTTTTTAACAGGGCCGCGCCGGAAGAGCTAAACAGTGACTGGACATGCTGTAAAGGTGAGTTGAATATGTAGAATGTATATAATGTTTATTTATTTGATGTTAATGTTTTGTACTAATTTTTCTTTTTGTTTGACCCATAGGTTAGTGATCTGAAGCAACATCTTAAAGGTAAGTGGTCTTAATTTATTGATTTTAGCTTAGAATTAGGGTCTGTGTATGTAGTTAGGACTGTAATTATTTTATTTTAGTTTAGAATAAGGGTCTGTGTATGTAGTTAGGATTTTTTGTATATTAGATAGATAGGGGGATGTATTTGATATAGTTAGGATTTATTTTAAATTAAATAGATTGTATGTTAGATAGATAGGGGGTATTTGATTAGGACTATATGTAATATATTATATGTAATATATTATATGTAATGTATGTAATGTCATGTATTGTATGTAATGTATGTAATGTATTATATGTAATATATTATATGTAATATATTATATGTAATATATTATATGTAATGTCATGTATTGTATGTAATGTATGTAATGTATTATATGTATGTATTGTATTGTGTTTATCTGTCTTTCCTTTTCAGGTGTGTAATTTTTTTATTTTCTGTAGTGGGGGGTGGGGTTGTAATGTATTTTTTTGTTTTCTGTAGTGGGGGGTGGGGTTGTAATTGTTTTTTTTTTCTGTACTGTAGGTTTTTTTGTTTTTTGTACTGTAGGTTTTTTGTTTTCTGTGCTGTAGGTTTTTTGTTTTTTGTAATTAGAGTGTTGGGGAGGTTTATTAGGGGGTAGGTAGTGTAGGTAGGTAGTGTAAGTGTTAATAGATTAGTGTAGAGGGGGGTTAGTTTAGATTAAATGGTTTATTGGGGGTTATAGTGTAGTGTTTGTAGTTAGTGTCATGATGGTCCTTGAGGACCATCATGGCACTTATGTGGTTAATGTTGGGTTGTAACAGGCCCATAATGGTAATAATATACCCTTATGGGACTGATGGGGTTAAATAGAGCCTTATGGTGGTCTGTATTGACCACCATGAGTTAATGGGTTAATTTAGGCCTTATGGTGGTCTGTATTGACCATCATGAGTTAATGGGTTAATTTAGGCCTTATGGTGGTCTGTATTGACCATCATGAGTTAATGGGTTAATTTAGGCCTTATGGTGGTCTGTATTGACCATCATGAGTTAATGGGTTAATTTAGGCCTTATGGTGGTCTGGATTGACCATCATGAGTTAATGGGTTAATTTAGGCCTTATGGTGGTCTGTATTGACCACCATGAGTTAATGGGTTAATTTAGGCCTTATGGTGGTCTGTATTGACCACCATGAGTTAATGGGTTAAATAGAGCCTTATGGTGGTCTGTATTGACCATCATGAGTTAATGGGTTAATTTAGGCCTTATGGTGGTCTGTATTGACCATCATGAGTTAATGGGTTAATTTAGGCCTTATGGTGGTCTGGATTGACCATCATGAGTTAATGGGTTAATTTAGGCCTTATGGTGGTCTGTATTGACCACCATGAGTTAATGGGTTAATTTAGGCCTTATGGTGGTCTGTATTGACCACCATGAGTTAATGGGTTAAATAGAGCCTTATGGTGGTCTGTATTGACCACCATGAGTTAATGGGTTAATTTAGGCCTTATGGTGGTCTGGATTGACCATCATGAGTTAATGGGGTAATTATAGTTGCCTGGGGTTAATATTTTTAGTGCGAGTCCTTTCAGGACCTTTACGGTCCTTTGAGGACCCGCGAGGCGGGAAATTTAAAATTGAATTGCAGCAGGGTCACGATCGGTGCCGATCGGGGCCCCCCGCTGCAGGGGGTTTATATGGGGACACTTCGGGGGTCCCGATGGGGACCCCCAGCATAGAGGGGGGTTAATTTTAAGTCCCGCGGCCGGGATTGGGTAATAGTGTGCCGCGGTCCCTTTAAGGAGCCGCGGCGGGGAATTTAAAAGTTTTAAATGCAGCGGGGGGCCTGATCTATGCAGATCGGGGCCCCCCCCTGCAATGGGTTTATGTGGGGACACTTCGGGGGTCCAGATGGGGACCCCCAGCATAGAGGGGGGTTAATTTTAAGTCCCGCGGCCGGGATTGGGTAATAGTGTGCCGCGGTCCCTTTAAGGAGCCGCGGCGGGGAATTTAAAAGTTTTAAATGCAGCGGGGGGCCTGATCTATGCAGATCGGGGCCCCCCCCTGCAATGGGTTTATGTGGGGACACTTCGGGGGTCCCGATGGGGACCCCCAGCATAGAGGGGGGTTAATTTTAAGTCCCGCGGCCGGGATTGGGTAATAGTGTGCCGCGGTCCCTTTAAGGAGCCGCGGCGGGGAATTTAAAAGTTTTAAATGCAGCAGGGGGCCTGATCTATGCAGATCGGGGACCCCCGCTGCAAGGGGTTAATGTGTGGGGGCTGCGGGGGTTCCTATGGTCCCCTGCAGCAAGGTGTTCATGTGAGGACACTTCGGGGGTCCCGACGGGGACCCCCGCATTGAGGGGGGGTTAATTTTAGGTGCCGGGGGGGGGGGTATTCGGAGTACCCCCACGGCAGGGCTTATGTGGGGGACTGCCGCGGAGGTCCCTTTTAGGACCCCCGCAGCAATTGATGAGGAGTGGGAGCCTGCGATATCATCTCGCAGGCTGTCACTCCTCATGTACATTTACGCAGTGTAGATACGTACGGCCCTGCTGCGTAGCTCATACGTTGCTCGCAGCAGGGCTAATTTAATAGCATTGTAAGTTAGAGAAACTTTGCAGTATGTAGGGCTTAAGTAGAAGCCTCTTATTTACGAGGCTGGAATTTAATAGGGCCCTTAATTTGTGTAGCTTAAAGGACAGAAAAGAGAGAGCTCATACCACAGAAACCAAATATATCAAACTTTCATAAAGTTCAAAAGCGAAGTGTCCTCCGGAAAAAGAGGTATATAAGATCAAGCGGTATTGGCTTCAATTTGGTGGTAATGTGAGAAAGTACTACTACTATATACAAGAGTAGTACATAACTGGCACAAACTTCTAGCACAATCTTCTAGTGTGGTGGCATGTCAAATACATTTTAATTGAATGCTGTTAAATGAAGCCAAGCTTATATTGCAATTTAAATTAAGACAAACTTTTAGGTACATAGAATGGGCACACTGGATGTCCAGATTTCTTCTCATCTGTAGTGAAAACTATGGCCCACATTTAATTAGAAGCCCGCAACTCGATCGCAGATGGCCGTATGTTTGCGAGTGTGTTGCGGGCTCCCGTTCGTCTCTTATTGCGATGCCATTCAATTGCTCAAGCCTGCAAGTTACAGGCCCAAAGCCACAACCGTAAACCATGCACTGGTTCGTAGCAGTTCAGTGTGGAAACATGATCAATTCAGCAAGTCCGTAACCGGCTATTTCGAATCAGCCAATAGAAAATGAAACTGTCATTATTACAGCAGAAAATTATGGATATTACATGTCAATCAATTAGCTTCGGGGGTCTGATATGCGATCAGACTCACAAACCAGCAAAATACAGAATTATGATAATGAATGCCAATACTGTTCTAGTCCATATGGGTGGCCTGATATGTATTAATTCATTATTACCCGAGATCGATTTAACCCTGAAATGACATAAATATAATTGTTATTTCCTGACGATTTGCAAGCTTAAGACTGTTGTGCAATTAATTCTAATGTCTTTCTTCGCTTTCCCTGTTATTTACAGTGCAGGATTGTTTTTTTATTAGCATTTACAGTGCTACGAATAGGTGTTTAACCCCCTTGTGGGTCCTCTCTAGCACCCTTGGGATTTTCTCCTTCATTTGTCCTTTACGGTTGTGAAAACATTTGCGGGCTTGGGGGAAAGATCAAAGGCTTCTGGAGGCTGTAAGTTACAAGTTTAACCATCGAAATATTTTTAAGCCTGTAACTCGGAAGCCGATCGGAGCCCCCAAAAAGACGCCAATTGAATAATAATTTAGCTTGTGACTTCACTTACGGGCTCTCGGATCTCCCGAAAGCTCAATTGAATGGGGGCCTATTTTTCTATGTTAAAAAATTAAAATACACACCTTCATTAGGAAACAGTTGCTGCCAATCAGTTTTGGGAAGAAACAACAGACCAGCAATTATTTTCAACTATTGTCATTAACTAACACATAGCACATGTATAACAATGCATATTACTTAATACATACATTGACATAATTTATTTTATGAGGGAGTGAAGCTTTTTCTTTTTTTAATAATAATATTGCAGTTTGTTACAGTCAAACTCTTCAAAGGACACAATTTAGTTTTTAAACATTATAAAATTTTTCCCTTATGAGACAATTGGCACAGTTTCAATGTTTGTTTGTTTTCTGTTTGCCTTCCTGTGGATCAATTAACAATTATTAACAAATAATCCACATATTTTAAGGATCAGTAGAGATCTAAAAAGGTTGAACTTGATGGACTAAAAGTCTTTACTCAACCTCAAATACTATGGCCCTCATTCAATTGCGATTTGGCCAATTGAATAGGGCTCTAAATAAGCACATAGCATTTTTTTTTACAGAAGTTTTTAGTTAGTGAAAACCTTGCTTTTGGATAGATGTTTACTAACTAAAAATGTCTTAAAAAAATATGTTATGTGCTTATTTAGACCCCTATTTAATTGGCCAAATTGCAATTGAATGAGGGCCTATGTATCTATGCAACTATGTAGCTATAAACACATATAATAATATGGAGCTGAAAGGGTGAATATAACACGTTTAACATAAAAAAGAATACAAAATTAAGCAAAAACATGTATTAAAAGACTAAAAAAAAACATATAACAAATAATAAATAATAGTTGCTCTGCTTAAAGCTTCAGAACATCCAAGTAATTTTGAAAAAATCAGCTTCTAACAAATAAAACCAACTAAGTTTCCAAATGATACAAAGGGGTGCACTAAAGGTTTATGAACAAAATCATACAAAAATAAACTTGATTTACTTATGTTTATCCTCATAAAATGCCCTGCTTGTGATACTTGGAGTGGGACAGTTGTCCCAGTCCAATAGGAAACACGACTGCTGTGCTGCTGAGGGATAACTTGCAGACACTCCACTTATTTTTGCAGGTCTTGTTTTATAAAAAAATACTCTGTGTATGACAGATTTTTTTAAAACTAATTCCATGTTTAATTTTGCAATCCTTTGTAGTCAGCCATACTTACTATGTATAAATAACGTTTAATTTTGCTAAAAAGGACAAATATAGCGTTCTTATAGGCACGCAGTTGTCTTTGTTGCTTTAAAGGACCTTATAGCATCTTAAAGGTGTTGGCTTATATCCAAGCTTATATGTTGATATTTCAGTTACTTAAGAAATGTGAAAGTTTTTTTGTCTATACTTTTTACCTAAAATAACATCATTAATCCACTGATACAAAAAAACATTTGTGTAGTTGTTTCATATTTAAAAAAGAGAATAAGTTAGTTCACTAAAAATATTTATATTATAATAAAATTGAGAAAAACACTTGTCTCCCCGTACCCTATATATGATATCATTGATGACATCACTCTATATACAATACTTTAAATATAATATGAAACATTACATCATCCATAGTATTGTTGATGACATAACACTTGACACCTTATGATGTCAATTAATGCATCTAATTGTAAACTTTCTTAAATTGTTAAAAAATAAAAAAATATTTTTCTTGGACATCATAGTCATTTGTTAAAATTGCATATTTATATAACTGCTTGTCAAAAACCCATTAACTATGGTGTGTATATGTAAATGAGCAGCTTAGGTTTTGGATTTAGAATTCTTTGGACAATGCTAGACACACTTTAATACTATTATACATGTAAAATATATCACTATTGTGAAAACAAATACAAACTCAAACTATGAAACTAGATGGAAATGGTGCCCGAGTTGATAAATGATTAAGTGTCTCTGTGTTCTCTGTCATCCTCAAGTTTGAATGCTGTGGAGTGAAATCATATAGAGATTGGTCCCAGAACATCTATTTCTACTGTGAAAAGACAAATCCTAGTTTGGAGAGTTGTGCAGTGCCATATTCCTGCTGTATCAGGGGTAAAGAGAAGGTAATCATTGCTGCTAGACAGGTTTCTTGTGCAAGTTTACCCTACATAAAACCTTTACTAAACCTTACTCCTCAACCTAACTCCTACTATTGCCCAAATATAACTTCTTTGATTTCTCCATATAACTATCTTGCTTAATATATCACTTTATAACTCTTCATATTTCTCAATATATACCACATTATAACTCTTGCTGTAACACGCAGATCTCCGTATATCTCTTCCTATCACTATCTCCTAGTAATCTTTTCAAATGCTCATATAAACCTTCCTATACATTCTTTTAAACTCTCAATATACCACCTCCTTTTGCTCCATGTAACTCCTACATATAGCCACCCTTCAACACTTAAGTGGCCACTGTATACATTTACAAATACAGTTCACGTTTCTCTGTTATTTGGCATAGACTATTCGAAACACTAAGATGTTAAAAATAAATAAAAGTTGATATTATATCTTACTTTTTAAATTGTCTGTTTTCTCCTCAAGCATAGTTGCTTTTCTCCACTTCGGTGGGGGTGTGGTCACCTCTGCCTTGGGACGGCACCATCATAGCTTGGAAGCAGGCTGGGCTATAATGTCACTGGTCCCACCATGTTATGTAGTTAGCCCATCCCCACTGTATAGACAGGGGCACCAGCTGTATTGTAACCTGCTTGCAGCTCCCTTGTAGGCCTCAGAAAGTGACATGAACCATCATAGCCCTGCCTCCCTCTACTGAGCATGTTCAGCTGAACCAGTGTCTGACTGGTCAGACTTTCTAATGCAACCAGCCTCCATGCGGAGCTGGCCACAGCCCCTGAGAGGCACAGGTAGGAGGAGATACACAGCTTGAGGAAAAACTGACACATTCAAAAGTATTAACAATATTAAAATGTGTTTATTTTAAACTGCATACTGTTTTTAACAGCCTTTGACTATGAGCTTTACTTTTAAATGCGCTACAGCTTCCCTTTAACCCTTCATATAAGTTCTTCTATTTTACAATATAACATATCACTATAACTACATGTTACTTCTTGTATCTCAAGCTCTGCACTACCTCCTGTGACTAATAACCTATTTTTCTAGAATGTCATCAACACCATGTGTGGGTACCAAACCCAGAGTCTTAAGGAGTGGGACGCAGAGGAGCTGATACACATCGAGGGCTGTTTAGAGAGGATTGTGAGCTGGGGTCAGGGAAACCTCCTGCTCCTGGGTGGCCTTACAATGGGGCTGATCTTTTTAGAGGTAAGATGTTTGTTCCAGTCAAAAGCTTTCTCCAGGATTTCCTTCTAATTTCTCCTAATGTATTGCTTGTTGTTAGTTTTTCTCAGAACATTTAAATATATTATTATTACCTTTTAATTTTTATTTTAAAACACAACAACCTTTAAAAAATTAGAAGAAGCCAATAGCCTATGTTATCTTCAAGCTCTACCTTCTAAAGTTCTGTTTCTGTCCACAAACTATGACATCCGACCATGCATGTGCTAAATTGGCAATTAATTTATTGAATGGCCAGACCCATGAATAGAAGCAGGTGTGTAGCTGGTGTAGCTTGAAGCTAAAAGCTATCCAAGTTTCTTCTAAAAAAGATTTTCTAATTTTAAAAATGTTTATTATTGTTAAATTAATTTATTTTCAGAGAATATTAAAAAAACATATATTCTACATTATTCTAATTTTGCTAAAATATTTAGCTTATTTGTTCAGGTAGTTTTGGTACATTTTTGGGTTACTGGTCCATGTGCCCTTAAGACGTGTTTGATAAACATTGGAGAACCTCTCCATTGCTATGTTGTTATTTTTATATTGATGGTGCATTTTTAAATAATTTATTTTGATTAAACTAACAGGGGAAAGTGTCTGAAGACAACAAACTGTTCATCTTACTCATTTATTCAGTGTGCTGACAATCAATTAAATGTCTTTATAACTACCAGGCAACAGTTGTAAAGAAGTCTGCTAGTCTCACAGAAAACATAAGAAAATAAAGGTAGATAGAGGATACCAAGCCAACAGCACAGGTTTGTTAGCTTAATCAAAATACCGTAAGTTATTTAAAAATATGCTGTCAACGTTAACAAAAAAAGGTTACAAACAATTAAAAAATATCCTAAAAGTAAAAAAATAACCTGCATAATCTATTTAACTGTAAATAAATCAGTGTTAGCAGAAACTTTTGTTGTCTACCCAAACCAAATGCTGTGTAAAAGAGTGTAGGGGTGGAGACAGAGCTAAGATACCTGGATATCTAGAGCAACGTTTTAAAAGGTAACACAACAATTGTGTAACTGGATGACTTTGATTGGCTTTGAATGTACACTGTACTTGTTCTGATGCTATTCACAAACTAAACTTTGAAAAAAAACAAGTAAAACAGTATATATGCATATAGCATAAAAAATTTCCTTTAGCTCAATTATATAAATTTATGAATTACCATAATTAATTTTTTTTACATTTCCACTGCTTACCTCTACCAGAAAGCCATATTGTCCTATAACCCTCCGACCAGTAAGCTGTGATTCTCCATATTGCAAAAACATAATGGTCAGCAGCTAACAATTGTGTAGCTTCCTGTGAAGAGCCACCAGCACATTATTGTAAAAGGAAGCCTGTGACATGCTGTGAATTAGAAGATGTAATATGGAGATTTACAGGACATTAACAGCTTGTTGCTTACTTAGCTCAAGCAATGATGCTTTCTGATGGATAAGAGGAAGTAGAAAATCCAACATGGCAGTCACATAGAGGTGAGCAGAGGGAAAGTAAAGCAAATGTAATAATTCATAATTGTATATAATGGGGAAAATATGACTAGGCATGATGTATTTTACTACCAAAGTTTAACATACTGTAATCCACAGGGAATAACTAGTTTACAACCTTATTATTATTATTATTATTGTTTTGTCAAAAACCCATTAACTATGGTGTATGGTGTGTATATGTAAATGAGCATATATATATATATATATATATATATATATATATAAAATAGTATTATTATCCTTTATTCGTAACACTTCAACATATTCCGTAGCTCTATGTAAGGGTTAAGTACAAGGTAAAACAATATTAACACATTGCAAAAGAATGTAGGGCCATGTCTTTGAGAAAAATCAAACGTTCATAGTGTTTGTTCTCAGAGCAGCTTTCAAGTTTGAAAACTTGCAAATTTACAAACGTGTTTCTTTTTTATAGATACTTGTGACCTGTTTGGCTGTAATTCAGATTTATCAGATCAACATTATTATGAATAGACGGAAAAGCACAGTCACAATGAGCACTGAACCCAGAGTAAGAATACCAGTGTCACTGTGTGTGCAAGATGAGTGTGTGGAGTGATGGTGAGCACCAGGGAAGAACTACGACTGCTCACTGCCAAGATGAAGATGTGAACAAGGAGATCTGGGCACAAGGACTTGGAACAGGCTCTTACTTTAAAGACTAGCACTATCTAGAACACAGCCAGTTATATGTGACAGACCTTGAATGCCATTCTGGGAAAATAGGGATAAGACACAAAGGATCCCCTGATATAAAATGATCCATAGAAGTAAATTATATTATGGAAAACGTTAGATAATATATTTCAGTACACCAATATTTTAGGTATTAAGAGATCCCACATGTTCCTATAGCATACCTTAAAGCCACCAATGACAGAGCTTTCACACCAGTGAAGTAATACATCTCCACTCCCTATGCTCTATTGTGCTTTAACTTGCTCTCTCCACTAGAAAAAAAGAGACTGCACGGAATAGCATAGGGAACTGAAAAGTTCATATGCCATTAGAAGGAAAGTTCTCACCTAATATTATTATTATTTCGTTTATTTGTAAGCGCCAACATATTCCGTAGCGCTATACAAGGGTAAGTTGAAGTCAAAATAATTAAGACAATGAAGAAAAAAGAATGGTACGCAGAGCTTTCACTAAAGCACATTGGAAGACTGAAAACTCACAGACTTACAATCTAAAGGGATTCGCCTTAGTGAATATTACCAACTGTAACCAGTAAACTATCCCATTTCCCCATATATATTTTACCCTGTGCAAGAAGTGGCTAATGGGTAAATAACCCTGTAGCTCCCAGGCCTACAATGGAGTCCAGTGGCACGTTATCTGTGCTGTATCCACAGCCACTTTGAGGGTAACAAGTGGTCCTTGGTATTGACCAGAGCACAAGCAGAACAGGTTGATCCTGTCTGTGTCACAATGAGAGCGTGCGGGAGTGTGTGTGCTAATGGCATTCGCATGAAAAGACAGTTCAAGCAGGTCTCCCAGCTCCCAGGAGACTCATTTAACTCTCCCTCAAAGGAGAAACACTTGTTGTTATAGTGATATATAGTGTCTCAGGTAATGAGTCTGTCACTTCACTCTGCTGCACTCAAACAAAAACCGCTTCAATAGACTGTTATACCTACTTTTATTTCTTTTTGAAAGTGTCTTTTTATTTTAAAAGTGTGTTTCATCTACTATTACCATTTTTTGTTACTGTTTTCTGCTGAAATTCTTACTTTTCACTGGAAGGCTGTATCTCCCTTGGGATGAAATCTGTACAAGCCTGGTCTGCAGGATCTGAAAATCTGGAGACATACACCTGAGGTGTAGATTTTATTTAGTGCTTTCTGTCTGTCTTTTTTTTTTTTCAATATTTTCAAGAAAAGAAGACAATATACAGGTAAAATATACATTTTAGTATTATTATCATTTATTTATAAAACATTGATATTGCTGTAAAAAGTATAATAAATATCAGTTATACACATTATGAAATTATTTGAGGGTGCAAAGGAATAGCACATCTAGTGTGCATGTGTGTCTTGGTGTGTATATTTGTAGGGAAAGGATTATAGTCTGCGGTTGTTTGGGAACTCACAGTGTGCAGTGCTGGCAGGATATTTCTTGGTGCCCTAGACAAAGTTCCCCGGAGTTTAGAATGAACAATTACCTTTATTATATCAGCATTTGATAACAATTGTTTGAAAATAAACATAACTCTAGATAATTCCATTTTATTTACCATTGTTAATTATCTTGTGGTCGGGATTATCCGTTTCAAGTAAATTACTATTATTATTATGACTAAAGTAAAATGCTGCTCACGTGACATTAAAGGACAACTGTGCCACTTTTTGTTTGTTTAATTAAACATGATAGTGGGTAAAATGTTATTGGAAAAAATAAATAAACATAACCTTTACCTTTTGCTGCAGGCTTCCACTTTACTTTCTTCCCTGCTGCTTCGTTTTACTCCTTTATACCTAGAGATGACCTTTATCATAGCCTCTGGGACTGTCTTATAGTAAAGAACTTCTGGAATTTTATACATCACATTTGTCTAAACTCGCTCAAATTAACTTTTGTCTTGGACCCAGACTTGGCAATGTTTGGACGGTATACCAAAATAGACAAAAAAGGCTATTACTATTTATCGGAAAGCTATGCTCTCACAACAGGTTCAGCATCGTATTGTTCTTTCAGAATGGCTCACAGTAAACTTTAAAACCTGTTTCACATAGATTGGACCAGCACACTTCACTGCTCCATTTTGTAATATTTGGCTTCATTTATGCATCTGTTGTCCATTCATACTAGAAGATTCTGCATCAACAGTTCTGCTATACTACTTGGTATACATCAGAAATTCTTCATGGTAACATACCTTTAGTAATATAAGGAGTCAGGGGCCCTGCCTACCCATTTATCAATTATTAGACAAATTACTCACTATTGGCATCATTTTCTTTCAATTGTGTACTGAGGGAATACATTTTGAGCATTATGAATTGTGTATTTCTAGAGTACCAGAAGTAGGATGTAAGTGTGTAAGATTTATAAAAATAGATATTGTCCAAAAATAAGGGATTTCTGGGGAAAAGTTTATAATCTTATACATCATCTATTAGATTTAAAATTAGAAACTGATCCTAAATTATCTATATTGCAATATTTTTAAATTAAACTTAACAAAAGTATTTGCATTTTAATATTGCATTGC
This sequence comes from Discoglossus pictus, assembly GCA_027410445.1. Classification (NCBI taxonomy): domain Eukaryota; kingdom Metazoa; phylum Chordata; class Amphibia; order Anura; family Alytidae; genus Discoglossus; species Discoglossus pictus. The sequence continues at coordinate 287,890,657 of CM050163.1, forward strand.
ATACATTGTACAACACCTAAATCAGAATAGCTAATTCATAAAATTGATTATTTTACTTTTTTACATGTAATACCTATGTGGCAGATTAAATAATAATTCAGACAATATTTATCATTCTAGCAATATAGGATTTTAAAATGAAACACCATTAAATATACGGCAGCTAAAATTAATTTTTTCTATCCAGTGCAGCTGATTGGACTGGTCCCAGGTCGTGATACTTTGTGCTTACTTTGGCCCAATAGGAATGAAATAAGAGAGCTAAGGCAGGTTTTTTTTACAGATTAAGGACAATTTATGTTTTAAAAATTCCAAAATGTTTATAATTTTTTTTTTTAATTATTAAATTGTCATACAGCATGGGCCGTTCTTGTACAGGGACCATTCTTGGACATCATACAGGCTGTATTATTAATTTAAAATATAAAAACATATTGCCTATTATCAAGTGTAGTTCTTCAAAATAGTACATTTGAAAACGTGACCATAGTGGTATATGAGTTAAAATATTTAATAAGAATGTAACATTGGTATGTTAACAGTTTTACAAGTACAGCTATACCTCATTTAACGCTGTAGATAGTTTCCAGGCAATTGGAGTGTCAAGTTTGCGAGTTTTCAATATTGTGTCAGTGCCTTGGAAACAAGCTCTATGTACGTTTGATTTTATGCTCAAAAACAAGGCCCTCCTTTCTTTATAATGTGTTAAGTTTGTTTTTTGCCATGTACTCAACCCCTGTACAGCAATACGGAATATGTTGGCGCGATATAAATAATGATAATAATAATAATAATCGAAACAGCTCTAAACGGGGCAGTTTAACATGGGGAAGATAGGGATAGGGGAACAAACTCATGAAAAAAAAAAGACCTATTTCAATTGAAATTTAAACTTTTTTGGTTTTATATGAACTTCTAAGAAACAGCAAACATAACACTCACACAAACTGAACATTAGCAGAAATATACACTTTAAATTATTGATGTTGAAGCTTCTGGCTCATCCTGGATTCTGTTTTCTTATAGCGAATCAGAGCGTTCAAAGGCAAAAACAGCGTTATAGTGGGGTTTAGCATTAACAGGGGTCTGGAAGGAAAAACAGCGTTATAGTGGGGCAATGCTATAGAAAATCAGAGCGTTAAAAGGGATTTGGCGGGCAAAAACAGCGTTATAGCAGGGTTTAGCATTAACAGGGGTCTAGCAGGAAAAAAAGCTATATAGTGAATCAGCTCTAAACGGGGTAGCTTTAAGCGGGGTATACCGTACAGTGTTTGATAAAACACATTTGCTTAATTTGGTGACATTTAAAGACAGGAGCCTTGGTTACGTAGTTACTGTGAGTCTTTTTCAAACCACATGACAGAGAGTGAGTGTGAAGTTCCATTGTGCATATTCTATATTTGGCAGATTACCTAGTGCAACAATAGCATTTCGTCATATCAGTATTACTTTTCATGCCCTTTGTATTCTCAGTTGATGGGTTGCCTAGGACCTGTTTTTTTAGCACATAAGTTTTATTATGAAAATAGGTATTAAACAAAGGAAGAGCATATGTGTTAAATGAAATAATGATTAAACATATAATGAAATTATGACTAAAGGGTAATGAAAATATAACCAGCATTTTGGATAAGGAGAAAGCAGAAGGGATAGAAACAAATAATTTTAACTATAATTAATAGTGTTTCTTTTTAGAATCCAAAATTGCCAGAATGATAAATATTGTCTGAATTATCATTTAATCTGCTACATATGTATTCAACTTTCAAAAAATAAACAATTTTATGAATTAGCAAATCTGATTTGGTTGCTATACAATTTATGTGCAATATTAACATTCAAATGCTTTTAATTAAGTTTAATTTCAAAATATTGTAATATAGATAATTTAGGGTCAGTTTCTAATTTTAGATCTAAAAGATGCTGTATAAGAGTATAAACATTTCCCCAGAAATCCCTTATTTTTTAGCAATATCTATTTGTATTTACCGTATCTTACACACTTTTTTAGATTTTGTAAGACTTTGTAAGACTTTTTTCATTTTGTAAGAATTCTCTGTAATGTAAGAGCATATTGAACTCTTCTTTGCTTCAACCCATACAGTGTTTCTTTGTGTTTGACTTAAGGAACATCCTAAATCTTCCTCCTATTTTTCTATTTATGAATCTTTTTCATGTCTTTTGCTGGAAGAGTATTTTATACATTTTTGACATCAACCATTTTTTCATTTTTCCTTTCTGAAAGATTAGGCAAAAAGCCTCAAATTCAGCTAATGTCTGAATATTATTGTATTAATATTTTGACTGAATATTATTGTATTAACAGTTTAATATATGTCATATGTTGAGCTTTGATGTGTCTTTCTGTGTGCCCTAATTGTTTTGCTTAAATTCTTCAATAGTTTTAAGTTTCTCATTATTTTCCAAGAAGTCAGTATATATATATATATATATATATATATATATATATATATATATATATATATATAAATATATATATATATATATATATATATATATATATATATACTTTATGTCATGGACTTGTGGACTTCTGATGGACAATGGCTATTGTAATAGCAATGCAAAAATCCAAAAATAGAGCTAGTGTCATGAATAAGTTTGTTTTTTATGCATGTGTTAATAAATATTGCACAATTTCTACATTATTTGGGGACACCACAGAAAGGGATGGACCGGCTTTTTAAGGTAGAAGACCCCTGTGCCAACTCCCAGCCTTAGGCATACTGCCCCATTAATTTCCCAGGGACTCCCACCATAGTGCACAGTCCTTTAAATTGGTTGTAAAAGTCAAGTAGACAGTCTAGATTAGTGTGTGAACTAGGTTAACAACATTTTTAACATTGTTATCCAATTGAGTGATTGTTAGGGTAAACCACAGAGGTTAAGGAGTGTTAAGTGCTGGAACTGATAACTCAACATTTGCATATTTTCCCATGCCTATTTAGGGCTGCCTGGATCCACCACGGGTGGCAGCAATTCCACTGTTGAAGGAAAACTCACACTTAACAACTATGTATCAATGAAATAAGGGATGGGGATTACCTCTGCCAATCTGTGGATCCAACTGGTGATAGTGTTTTTGTTCAGCTGATTGGACTGGTCCCAGGTCGTGACACTTTGTTCTTGCTTTAGCCCAATATGAATGAAATAAGAGAACTAAGGCAGGTTTTTTACTGATTAAGGAAAACCTATGTTTTAAAGAATTCCAAATATTTATTGTGTGAAAGACCATTATGTTATCTGGAAATCTGTAATGGAAATGGAAAAGCCCCTCCCACACTCACAACCTCCATCAATTTATCATGGATGCCTCTAGGGTCCAGCAGAGGCTCGAAAACCTATTTATTTGTTGCAATTAAAAACAGACTTAATTACCATTTCCCAGATTGATTATGTGCTTACTCAGAGTCAAAGTTTGCAAACAGCAGAAAATCAAAGCTTTAGCCAGAAAATATAATTTAAAAGTGCAGTTTACCTTATTTATTGCTGCTGCTGTACCCCTCCCCACCTCTCTCATTGACCTCAGCACAACTGAGGGGAAGTGAATTTTTAATGTTGATTAATGATGAACTAAAAATAGGTTTAAGATGAAAATTGTGTACACTGGCCCTTTAAGTATCTTGTATCTCTATATGTGTGGGCTGATATTGAGGAGGATGTTATGGAGTCAAATATTCCATTCCACCCTTTGCGTTATATAAATCAAGTACCTTCTCCCGGAACCTTGGAAAAGACTGTTTGTTCTGGGGATTACATGCGGTTAGTAGACGATACACTAGAGAGGGTTATATTTGATATGTGGGTCACTGTGACAAAGGCTCATGAGTCTCAAAACAGCACAATGAGGACATCCATGGAAACTACATCCTCCTTCCAGTCCTTGAATATTCAGAAGTTCCCACTGTGAATGCATCAGCTCTGGTTCTGTTTAGATAATCCAGTAATTCTGCTCCACTACCCTACTGTGGATGTCAGAAACAGGCATATGTGTTTGCTTTGCCTGCTCACTGTATCATATAATTGCTCACTGGTGGAGCTATGGCTTGGGCCTCCACACACTGGGAGCAGAAATCCACTCTGATTAGGTCCTATCCTTTTCTTGAGGAGCTTTACCAAGTGTTTGACATGCCAGGACACATTTCTTCGGGTTCCTCTACAATGGACAATCTCCAGCAAGGCTCTTGATATAGGCTGTAATGGCAGGGCATTCATTGCTGCATTCTATTCAAAGATGAGCCCTAGGTATACTGATGGACCTACACATCAGAGATAGACAACGTGAGAGGATTCATACAGGTAACCCCAGGCCTTCAAGTTGGCACCTAATTTCTGGCCTCCTCTTTTATAAAAGGCCTTACTGCAATCCTGAGTCTAAGCAATCAGGAACCTCCCACCTATCAGGACAAAAGAAGCAGCCAGGGCCTTCAAGCTGAATATTTGTTTCAAATTAGACAGTGGACACTATCCAAGTATAGACTACAGTGATCAGAATAACCTTGATTACAGAATTATTGAACTGCCTGAAGGGAGCAAAATAGTTAATAAAACTGCACCTTAGATGTGCTTGTAATCAAGAAGTTGGCATTATGACTACTTGGTGATGCCATCCAGCATTTTATAAATGAAGTCTTCTACATACTGTTGTCTACTTTGCTGAGTACTTGTCATCTCATGACCCTTGAATCCCATCAGCAACATTTCAATAATATCCACAAGAGGCTCTAGGATCACGGTTTGTTAGAAAAGTTAGAGAAATTATATTTAGATAAATCATATATAACATTTCTAGGATACATAACTTCAGAAATGGCCCAGCCAAAGATGAATCCTCTTCACAAGGGCCCTCATTCAATTGCAATTTTGCCAATTGAATAGGGCTCTAAATAAGCACATAACATATTTTTTTTAAATAAGTTTTTAGTAAACATCAATCTAAAAGCAAGTTTTTCACTAACTAAAAACTTATGTAAAAATAATATGCTATGTGCTTATTTAGAGCCCTATTCAATTGGCCAAATTGCAATTGAATGAGGGCCAAGGAGTTTAAACACCCACACTGCTTCCCTGGTGTCACTGTTGGTAATGTTCTATTGAGAACTTCTCCAAAATTCTCCCACTACTGACTGCTATGACCTTAGATGCAGTGGAAACTTTTTGGAGACTAAAAGGGACACAGCAGAGATTCCAAGTATGGTATGATTTAAAACTACAGATAATAACAAATACTTTATCAATTAAAAGCATAATATTTTCTTACAGTTATCTTACATTGAAATTTGCATATTTTTACCTGTCAGTAAAATTCTACCCATTCATTTTATTCATTATTTGCTTCTAATGTGTCATGGTTGCTAACTATTGCTAATTATTCTCTTCCTTCTGTATGCATTATTTTTAGTTTAAAGCATTTTATGGGATAAATTAAGGCATGAGCAGAATGAATTAGTTTAAACACTTTTAATTAATATAATATTTACAACCTCCACAATGACCCTTTATTTAACTCTTCTTCATGATACATTATGAGTCTTATACTGATCTCTCTTTCTTAGATCCCATCCCTCGAGGGCATTGCTTGTTTGTCTTTCTGTTTAGTACTTGAAGTCATTCCTCTTATAGACCAGGGAATTTCTCACTGAATATACCAAATATTGCAGATATTTTATGCAAAGCCCCTGGAGAAAAAATAAACCTTTTTCCATGTCAGCATTGTTATGAATGAATTCCTTCATGATACTGGGATTTCCCTGTTACCATTTTCTTGTTATATACATTTTACCCCCAGGACACTACAACTAGTATGCAACATACAGTAGACTCTCAGTTAACCAGAAGAAACCAGAACTCTCAAGCAACCATAACAAAATTGAATACTGAACTTTATATAAAAATGTTAATTTTACAGGGCTCAACAAATGCCAGGAGCCAGGTTTCATGCCACAAAATGCTTACAGGCACCTAGATGTCATCCACTGTGAGTCTCTGCAAGTCAGTGTTACATGGAAGCAGACAGGCATGAGTGACTGAGCCAGTGCAGTGTTGGTGTTACATTCCCCGGGTTCAGCACCGCATCCTCCAGCTGAACGTACCTGTGTAAGTGAGGAGTGAAAGCTGCTGCTGCTAGAACAGCCCTCACTGACAAATATACTTAGCAGATCATCCTATGTGCAGCTAATCTAGGCCTCTTTTAATAGTATCTCTCAAGAAACCAGAAATTAAATTTATCCGGCATCTACCAATCTCCATGGGTGCCAATTAACTGAGAGTCTACTGTATATACAGTACATAACACAGAAACATACTCTAAAAGGTTGCAAGCGAATTTGAGCCATATTTGGCGTTTTTAGTCAATCCAAATTGGCTAAGCGAAGGAAAATAATGGCGGACGAAAAACGTAAAAATTCTAAAACTGGATGAAAACGAGGCTGAACAAAGGCAGGCATATGGAACTTAGAAAATACGCGACGGCAAAGACAGCACCAGGCATGCAGCTCTTTCAAAATAAAACCAATGGCAGCGTGTAACACGCACGCATACAGCAGACACACAGAGGAGAAAGACACAAGGCAGGGACAGGGGAAAGATGGTGGAAAGAGACACATGGCATTCCCAAGCACAAAACTTGCAGGGTAACGAAACCTGCAATGAGCGGCCCGTACAGTAGGCGGGGTGGTTGGGTGTTATTTAGTCGGTGGGCCTTGGGGGTTGTTTTATGGTGAATGGCAGTTGGTGAGTTATAGCAACTCTTGGGCACTGGGGGTGTGAAAGGACCCCTTTGGGTTGTTAGAAACAAACTTACATTAGGTTCAAGTAACAAATGCTTAGACTATTTAAATCATAATGTGTTGTCAGAGTTTTACCAGGGTAAACTTAAGTAGCCAAAAGGGGGATTTACTAGGGTCTGGAACAGAAATAATGGATGGGTGCTTTGCGACTAAATGTAGCATTAATCATTTAAAAGGAATAAAAATGAATGTGCAATTACAAGATTCAGTGAGTGTGCAGTGGTGTAACAATAACGTGTGCAATTAAAGAATTTCTGTGTGCATGAGGTGAAGTAATGACCGTGTTTGTGTGCAATTACAGGATGTTGGTGCTTGAGTAAATGATGTAATAAAGTTATGCGTGTATGCGCAAAGGATGTAATACTGTAACTGCTTGCTCGTGTTCAGGGTAGTAGTGCTTGTCCAAATTATGTAATATCTGTGTACACTATTATATGATAGCAATATATGTGCAAATGATGTAATAACTGTGTACATTACTACTTTTGTAGTGTGTGTGTATAAATTAAGGGAATCATGTGATAACTGCAATTACAAGCTATCAGTGTGTATGTGACATGTTAGAGCATGTGCAATTACAAGATGCATTGCATGTGTTAAGTGATGTCAAGGTGTGTGTGCAGTGGTATGGCCACACTGTGTGCTGATATTTCAGATTCCTTGTAACAGCCTGAGCTATGTGCATATGTATCGTAATAATTATAAGAACTCTATGTTTCTTAAGCATTGTATCTGTGATTTGACATTATGCTTTTGCTGAACAGAGAGATGGACAAAGAGACTCTCAGAGACATCTTAAGAGGAAAAAAGACAGACCTCTCTCCAGAACCCTCCAAAGTTGTGCGAATCTTCATAAGCTCCACATTTTCAGGTACAATCTTGGTATTCAGATCATTGCTTTATCTCTCTTGTGCTGTCTTGGATTAGTCCATCTATCTCATGGAGTTTATTCCATGAATCCACTGGAGTTTCTCAAACCTCCCTTTATTTACTCATAACGAATTTGAATATACTGCATCTCCCTTATCTCTACAGATATGGTGGAGGAGCGAGATGCACTCATGGAGCTAGCCTACCCTGAGGTGCAGGCCTTCTGCCAGAAGAAAGGATTGGCATTCGAGGTAACAGATTGATATATGAGCAGGCACACATTTTAGAGAAGGGTGACACATTACAGTTTGCTCTATTGAATATGGCCCACTAAGAAAACTATTTGTTTTAGCTTACTTATGTCATCCACAGAGGAGAAGTTTCACAGAGGAGAATGTGTTATCCACAGAGGAGAATGTGTTGTTACATTAAGTGTAGTTCTTGAACACAGTATATTTTAGTTAATTATAAGATGGTCTTTTTTGGCTCTTATCTGGTGGTATATGTATATCCATATCTTTATTTAACTGAAATCTACCAGCACCCAACTTTCTCAGAAACTGGTCAGTAATATTTATTCAATGTGCACAATACATTTATAAGACTATTAATAAACTTCATATATTGTTTTAATTTTGACCATGTTTAACCACTTTTTAACAGTTATATATTTATTATGAATAAAGGCAAAAGTAACTGTTACATGACACAGTTCATTGTTTCTAACAGAAAGATCAAAACATTGGATATTACATTGCATATCACATAATACAAGTGTTATTTTTTACATGGCAAACAAAATTGATAAACCATTTCCTCTTGTCTAGTTCCTTCTTCCCTCATATTTTATCATTCTGCAGGTTGTTGATATGCGCTGGGGGGTCCCAGATTACGCCTCAGTGGATCACATGACCACGGAGCTGTGTGTGAAGGAGATAGAGTCCTGCCAGAGGACGTCTATAGGACCATTTTTTATTGTGAGTTCAAATACCTAAGTTCCCTGACAAAGTCTTGCTGTGATATTTCTGTCTGTAAGTGTACCTGGCACTTTATGATATACTGTATATATAGATAAACACACATAACCCTATAAATTACAATATAGCAAGCGGAAAGGAGCAGTAGTAAGAGAGGGGGTTGTGGATGGGGGTGCCTCCGTGGCTCAGGCAGAATCACTACACTGTCTCAGCCGCTGTAGTGATTAGTGAATTTAAGGGAATGAGTGAAGTGTATCATTGACAATAACAATAGTCATATTAATCAAACAGTAATTTTTCATAGAACGAAAATATCTGCAGTGTGCAGAAAAAATACTAAAAATGCATCTCCTTTAAAATACAGCTGTTAATCATTAATGGTTTAAAAAATAAAAATGCTGAAATAAAAAATCAACACTATTCATTGCTATATTATGTCTGTTGTGTAGACAATCAAAGCAACAAAATAAAGCTTCAGACTTGGCAAATGTATATGATACGCCATTATTCCCAAACTTGTCCCCAATTTCTAGGAATATATATTTATATTTCTGAAGAGTGAGGAAGTCATGACTGCCCAGTAATCTAGATGATAATCTGAGTATTGCAGTATATACTGCAGTGATAGTTTTTTTTACTGTACAAACATTTTAGTTAGAGTGACAACCTTTAGACAGTTGCACCTCTAAATAGTAAGAAACCCACGTGGGACAGAAAAAAGGCATAAATAATGTACTGATCAGTTAAGTGTATCTAACAGAGAAAAATAGTACCAACAGAACTCTTTGTAAACTGTCACCACATCTGAAAAAATTACACATTCATGCATAACAACAAGACCTATAACATAAGAGAGTCATATTCATGTACATCCACCAATGTAGTTTACATAACACAATGCACTGTATGTAAAAATGGACTGTTAACATTGGGGAAACCAGCTAAAAACTTAATCTAAGGATGAATCTACACAGACATTCTATCAAAAAGCACAATGGAAACAGTTACTGTATTCCAGTTGCATACCATTTTACCCAGAATGATCACTTCATCCAAAACCTGAAAATAAAAATGCTCGGAAGAAATTTAAAAAACATCCAGGAGAACAAACATTTGAAATGAAGATGATCATATACTTCAACACTAAAGATATAGGACTTAACATGGACTTGGGTTTTCTGGCACATTGTAAACATTTCTTGTGATGCTGACTCATTGTTTCTTAGGTTTGTTCAACTCCTTAATATGTATGGGTACTTACAGCCCTAACTGATAAAACTGTCTTGGCTCTTAGCTCAGTACTTGTGCATAGACTCGAGCACTTGACCCATCAGTACATTATTTACGGTCCCACGTAGGTTTCTTATTTCTCTGAATCCATGCTTTGTATATTCCAATGCTAAACCTTAATCAGTATTGCTTCTGGCTTCATAAAAAGAGGTGCAACTCTCTAAAGTTTTTCATTCTAACAAAACTGATTGTCCAGTAAATAAGATATCACTATGTAGTGCAATACTCTGATAAATTATATATATGAATACATATTGAAAGGACACAAAATATAGTTCTTGCTATAGTGTCACCTGTGTTTGTTTGTGCCTAGAATATATAAGACGCATCTAATCGGTTTCTCTTGAGAGTCAGCTGAAATTTCAACAACCATCCCTTGAGGGGATTTTCCCTGTACTTGTTATGTAAACACATGAAATGTGTATTAAAAGGGCCACAGCAGTCTGAGATGAAACAATTGAACCAAACTAACAATATTAGCAGCTGTATAGGCCATTGACATAAATTATATTTGGTTAAAATCTTAAATTTTTAAGTCTCTTTTTTATCAGTATAGGAATCCATTTTGTGTTTGTTATATTACATTCTGAGAGCGGGATGATGGTGTGTATGTTTGTAGAGATCAGTGGTAGGGGAGAGGGTGGAACAGGAAAATTCAGAGACTATGAGCCACATTCAATTCCAAGGCCGCAACTCGACTGCAGACAGCCCAATGTCTGCGGGTGTGTTGCGGGCTCCCATTGGTCTCCGATTACGATGCTTTCCAATTACTCAAACCCGCAAGTTACTGTCGCAAAGCAGACTCCATAAACTATGCACTGGTTCGTGGCAGTTCAGGGCGGGAACATGATCAATTAAGCAAGCCCATAACCTCCCATTTCAAATCAGCCAATAGAAAATGAGACTGTCCTTATTACTGCAGTAAAACATGGAGGTTACATGTCAATCAATTAGGTTTGGGGGTCCGATATGCGATCAGACTCGCAAACCCTCAAAATATAGAATTATGAAAATGAATGCCAATACTGTTCTAGTCCATATGGGTGGCCTGATATGTATTAACTCAGTGATACCCGAGATCGATTTAACCCAAAATGAAACATAAAAATAAATCTTCTATATTGCCAATTTGCGAGCTTGACACTCCTGTGCAATTAATTATAATGTCTTTCATCACTTTCTACGTTATTTACAGTGCAGTAGTGATTTTTTATTTGCATTTATAGTGCTAAAAATAGGTGTTTAACCCCCTTGCGAGTCCTCTCTAGCATTCATAGGTCTTTCTCCTCCATTTCCCATTTATGAGTGTGAACACATTTCCGGGCTTGGGGAAATTGAGCAATTGAATAGCGATTTGCGATTTTAGCCATCGTAACTCTTGCGTAAATGAAAGATCAAAGGCTTCTGAAGGCTGTAACTTGCGGGTTTAACCACTGGAATATTTTCAAGGTCGTAACTCGTAACCTGTTTGGAGCCTGCAAAAAGACACCGATTCAATAGCAAATTAGCTTGCGACCTCACTTATGGGCTCCCGGATCGGCAAAAAACTCAATTGAATCCTGCAGAGGCATAAACATTTTTTTCCTACTTAAATACTAGCTGTATGACATTTTTCTTGATTAAACATGCTCTTAAAGGATCATTGTGCTCATATGACAGGATTTCATTTGTTTATTTAATAACTTATCTGAAATACATTTCATACTTGAAGAACATTATTTTTTAGCTTTTTAAGGTGAACATGGTGTGAGAGAGAATCTGCCTAGAAGGCTGTTGTGATTGAAGTCTTTACCTGTATCACTGTAGATAAAGCCTTCTATTAGGACAACTCCTAGGCAGATAAAGCGGCTCTAAATGATATAATTGGGAAATCTATTGAGTTAAAACAAAGAGGATATGGGTTATTACTACTAATGTGCTAACATCTGGTGTCTCTGCAGGGTCTGGTTGGACAACGCTATGGTTTCCGGCCTATTCCTCATATAATCTCAGAAGAGGAATTTAACATCCTTTATAACAAGGTGCAGATGGATAAATCTGATGCAGAGCTCTTGATGCATTGGTTTTGGAAGGACCAAAATGCTGATCCCCCATGCTACATCCTGCAACCAATCACAACTCACCTACCTCATTATTCTGATACTAACCCCACCAATGCAGGTCTCCAGAAGCAGGAGGCCCAGGAGTGGAAGAGTGCAGAGAAAAGACTTTCACAGGCCCTACGCAAGGCTGCATTGGAGGCTCATATGGAAGGACTTATTACCTCAGAGCAGAAACACAAGTATTTTAAATCAGGTTTGTATGTTTTTTTTTTGTTTTTTTTATAATTTTGATTGAGGAACCAAGGTTATTACATTAACACAAGAGCATCACAAGCAAAACACAAACGGCATAGACACAACACTTGAGAAGTGAAGACCTACAATAAAACCTTTTAACATTGTTTGTTTCTTTTTAGTTATTTCCATCTTGAATTACACTTATAGCAAAATACACATTTACGTACATTTCAAAACATTGTTAAAAAAAAAAAGAGAAAATAATGTAGAAGAAAACAGAGAATAGAGAGAAAGGAGAAGGGAAAAAAGGGGAAGAAGGGTATTTAGCCATGTCTGCTTTGAGGGTTTATACCCTACATATTATACTAAACCTGTATTATTATCAGCCACACCAGAGGTCCCAGGTGTCCCAACATGAAGCCCACTTTCTATAATTGACCCAGGTCAGCTGAAATACTGCTCATGGAATATATAAATTTAAGTTTTGTAAACATTTAACTATATGTAGGTATTGCCGACTTCCAGGATTTGGCTAATGTAATCCTAACTGCCAAAAACAATTGGCTTGACAGAAGTTTAGCCTCTTTACAGAGACTCTGTATGGGAAGGCCCAATAGAGCTTCTTGTGGTTTTCGGATCAGGTTTGTATGTTTGGCAAATAGAACTAATTTGGAAATCTGTTTAAAAATATTTATTTTATGACTTTTGGCTTGATGTCCCTTGTCTCACCCAGTCTGATTTTTTTCCATTGGCTGTACAGGAATCTTATATGCAATACAGCCTCCATTAGCAAACATTTCTAATGGACTGTTTCTACATGAACACATTTACATAAATCAATAGAACAGCAGTAGATGTTAAAACCATTCAAGACATTTCAAGTTTACATCTACATCAATGTTTCATTTCCTGTCCCCAGATTACTTATAGAAGCTTTTTTATTTTCACTGCAAAGCTATAAGATGTTTTAGAGAGTGGTCACTTACCATCAGTCTGGTCCTGTCATCATGTTGTTCCTCTCTCTTTTCATCAGACTATAAATGATAATTATATGTTTTGTGACTGGGCCATCGTTCCTTTTGTTGTTTTATATAAATGTATACTATTTGTATCATAACTACTATTATAATTACAGCTTTTACCATTCCACCAGTGTATAAAACAAATCATCCTATTGGCCACATCCTACCATTCGAACACCTTCCCAGATTCTCAGAACTAAATAGAACTAAAGGATGGGACATTTATTTTTTCTAAATTAATTTAAGAAACAACAATATATATTACAGTACCATTTATTGCAAAGTAAATGTTTCTTGAGATGTATACACTGTTTTCTGTACAACTCTAATAGGTTAATTTGTAGTGCTTAATAATCTACCACAGTGTTAATATACAGTTAGGTCCATTACATTTCACAAATCCCCACACTGTGCAACAAATAAGCAGATTAAACTAGCACATTAGTGTATTGATGTTACACAGACAATAGTGTATATCTCAAGACTTACTTAACCCATATAGCTCTTGTATTTCAGTGACTGAATGGGAGATTGAAAGTGGTTTCTTGCACTCCAGTTCCAACAATGCTAAATCTACAATCTTCTTCCGTGAGGTCAAGGATGTGGATCTTTGTGCTGATAAGATCTTCCACTTCTTGGATCTTAAGGAAGATGGGAGCCCAGATACAGAGGCTCAGGAATTTCTAAGAAACCTAAAAGACAGGATAATCCAGGAGCATTCAGACCAAGTAAAGACGCATGTGGTAGAGATGAGTAAACAGAAGGTCAAGAAGAAGTACCTACAAGAACTCTGTGACCAGGTCATCGCTGTGGTCAACCATCAGATATTAAAGAGTCTGTCCAAAGAAGGAGTAGAGCAGCCTGAGGTAGAGTTCATAATGCTTCAATGTCATTTGCCCAACATTATTAAGTCCTACTATTAAAAAACTTTAAATAATGCTTCTGAAAGGAAATGTGAGACAATATGTTAAAAAAATGGAAAATATCTGTTAACTGTGGTCTCGCCATGGAGACACTCATTCTTTATGTAGAACCTCTGTAGACATGTTATGTAAGTTCTTTCTGAAACACTACTATGATTTGTTTTAATGAAAACCTAAATGAAAAAATTGTGAATTTGATTGGATTATGTGTCTGGAATTTGATGTTGTATCTGCATCCTTTACTCACAAGCCACAATGCCTATGCAATGTTTAGGTAGTGGATCACATACCCTGTATATTTAAACAGGGGTCAAATTGAGGATTGAAATTCATGAGGAAAACAGATTAAACTGATGATCAAATTATCAAGAATTTACTTACTTATAGGCATTTTAGTACTGTTAGCATAGCCCATGAAGCCCTCTCACACATGCAATGAGTGGCCAGTCAATACAGTAAATGGAGCTGTGTTGTCAGCCCCTAGTAGAGACAATCAGCTGCTGCAGGGTCCATCAGTCAGAGCTATCCACATGTCTCCCATCAGATTATGGGTGTGTTGCCAGCATTGCATAGGGGAAGTGATGTCCTGCAGTGCTTTGCAAGTGGTGCTCATTTTCTTATACTCATCCTTTGCATTTGTATCTTAAATACCATATTAAATATTATTTGCTAAAGTGTCATAAATTAGGTTATCATAATTGATATCCACAGAATATTTTTCCACACCTTATATGCATTAGTCAGTATAAGCATGTATTGTCTCATGGCCTGCTCAGTGGTCTATTGGGGGATTTGGGGTTACAGTACACTGTATATATATATATATATATATATATATATATATATATATATATTTATATTGTGTCTTTAGATCCTTGGCGCTTATCTTCAGTTTCTTTTTCCTTAGTGCTGAAAAATAGACAAGGAGAAAAGAGGCTCCTCTAAGGTAGTAGGTTTTGCAAATGAGGAGCCTCTTTTCTCCTTGTCTATTTTTCAGCACTAAGGAAAAAGAAACTGAAGATAAGCGCCAAGGATCTAAAGACACAATATAAAGACATAGAATAAGATTTTAAAGGGATCTGAAAAATTGGATCAGGCTGCTTGTCTTAAGAATACTGAATTTGGTACACAACACAATTGCTTTTTATAATTATTTTTATTTAATTGTATAAAAGTGTGTTACAAATTTTTTTTACTGCTTTTTAATCCAGAAGCGCAGTTAGATACACAATTAACTTATTTATATATATATATATATATAATTGTGTGTGTGTGGTCATTGCTGTGTGTGCAGTTTCAGTGTAGTGTATCAAGCTTGCCAAGACACAGGTACAGGTATTGCCTGACCTTAAAAAATTGTGATGTTAATACAGTAGCTTTGATTTATTTACTTAGCTTAACTTATTTGCAATATAAATCAGTATTTGAAGGAAAAATGTATTTAAAACTTACATTTGAACTGTAATGTTCTATATTCAGCAGTCTCAACACCATTTAGAAGTATTCTGAGAGACTTACCACTGAAAAGAGGGAAATCCTAAATTGAGGGCCTATGCTCGGTCAAACAACATGTTCCAATTTGACTGTACTAACTATGGGAGTATTCCTCTCTATCACCTCCTTCCATACCTTGCCTGGTTAAGTAGATACTTTAGAGCGGCCTCATGGATAGATATACCACCCCATGCATACTTAATAGGGAGTGGAGAAAAGCAAGTCTGTTATATCATGAAGAACTAAAGTTCAAATGAATTATTTGTACATATGATAATTATTTTATTGCTAATCAATTACTAAAAAAACAAATAAAACCATACTGTATACCTATTACAGTGCAGCTTTTTATTATTGGTTTACTCAGTGTACAGATGTGCATAGTGGTGCTGAAGACCCACAACTATTTCTGCTCTAGGATTCTCACAGTATATCAGGTTTGTTCTTTATAGGAAATGTTCTTTTCAAACAAAATAAAAAGCTATATTTATACTCCAGAGAGGAAGATTAGACCAGTTACAGTACTCTATTGAGTGTATGAGCAGCAATACCATGAACATGTGCAGGTACTAGAGGTGTGTGTATGAGATGGTCCTGATTGTTTCTGTTTCTATAAGCCTTATGGGATCCATATGATAATTGCTGAGCTAGGGATAGCAGTAATGGCTGCACAACTCAGTTCATAATAGAACCAAATTATACTAAAGAAAGTGAATTTTTAAAAATTCAGTCTATATTTTGAAAAAGTTGTCAAATTTTTAAAAAGTCAGTCTATTTTTTGAAAAAAGTTGTCAAATTCCAAAGCCGCCAATGATGTAGTTGCTGGGAAGAAGTGGACTGAACTGATCATAGTATTAATACTTTTTACACCTAGAAGCAGCAGACCTGGCAAGACTGGCTGATGCAGGAGATCACCCACCATTTATCCTTGTCACATAAGAAATCTCAAGTCTTCTGTGGACGTCAAGACCTACTGCAAAGCATCATGAACAGTGTAAAATACAAGGGCACTGATATAAAGTCACCCCTTGTAATCTACGGAGCATCAGGCTCTGGAAAGACAGCCGTAATGTGTAAAGCCTTTGAGATGCTAAGATCAGCTGCTGCAGGTGATGGGGAAGTGGTACTGATACTACGGCTGCTTGGGACCTCCCCCAGGAGTACAGAGATCCATGATGTTCTGAAGGGCATTTGTTACCAGGTTGGTATGGTTGACAGTTCTTTGAGGTGTACACATTGCTAAATGAATCCATAGCCTAACATTTGTCTTTTATCTTTTCCATGTAGGTGTGCTTAGCACTGGACCTTCCTCCACCTTCTGCCCAGGTCACCAACATATACAATGAGACAGTGAGGTTCTTTCAACAGCTGCTCACTGGAGTGTCTGAGAGGAGGAAGGAATCGCTGATACTTTTCCTGGACTCACTTGACCAGCTCTCTCCATCAGATGGTGCCCACCACATGCACTGGCTGCCCAAAGAATGCCCTTATAATGTATACATTGTGGTGTCCACTTTGCCTCAGGAAAGCGGCATCTTGAAAACCCTACAACAAACAATTAAAGACCCAGCATCATACCTTGAGGTGCAGCCACTACCCACAGAACAAGGGGGTGAGATGATAAAGACACTCATGGCGTCAGCTGGACGTAAGCTGACTAATGTCCAATTGGATATCAT
The DNA here is from genome assembly GCA_027410445.1 of Discoglossus pictus. NCBI lineage: Eukaryota > Metazoa > Chordata > Amphibia > Anura > Alytidae > Discoglossus > Discoglossus pictus. The sequence continues at coordinate 287,908,000 of CM050163.1, forward strand.
TCTTGGCAGCTTCAAAAAGTGTGGACATCCACTGCTTCTCAGGCTAGCATTTGATGAGGCCAAGAGGTGGACATCTTACACACCACCTTCACAACTAGCGATTGCCACTAGCACAAAAGCTGCTGTGCTCCAATTGTACCAGCGCCTGGAACAACTTCATGGGAAATCACTGGTGCATCATGCACTGGGGTACATTTCAGCGTCCAGGTTGGTGTATAGTTTTAGTGCTCTTATATTGAATGGGACATGTTTACAGTTCCCTCTGGGTGAAGCCATGTATGATGTCCCTACAAACACAAACATTTAAAGTTAAGGACACTGCTTTAAATAATCATACAGAGCAGTCAAAGCCAATCGGAAAAGCTGTAAAACATTTTAGATTAATTGGCATTTTGCTAACTTTTAAATGGTGCAGTTTTAACTTTTAAAGACCTCTGCTCTAAGTGTCTAAATACCATGATGTTATCTCTAGATAATTTGCACCAGCATATATATTAAGTAGAGTAGAAAAAAGGCTATGAAGGGACTATAAATTACAAGTTTCCTCTTAATACTTACTCACTTCACTGCAATAATGCACTTCAGTTTTTTTCTTGTTGCTTTGGGGTTAATATGTCTTAAGAAACAAAAGGAAAAGCTGGTATGTTTGTTGTGCAACTATAGTGCATGGTCATTTTTGATCTTGTAAATTTTGCACAAACAAACAGCAGGTAGCAGTGAAGGGAGAGGGCAGCTAAAGGAATAACTGTATATACCTTCACTAGTTGCCCAATCCTAAATTTATACACACTTAAAATCACTCTTAATATTGCTACATATTCTGCAAATATTACTTTTTGGCACTAATGAAGTCAATAGAATGCATATAAACATCTATGAAAAAGACAACCAAAGCCAAATTTCAAGGCATTTGCAAGTAGCTAATAGACAATGGCCCTTGGTCTCTAGAGCTCTTTTGTATGATGTAGAACAACATTGATGAATTCCATGTCCCTAAGAGTATGGTATAATCTACACACATATTGTAATCTCATGCATATAACAGTTTGACAAGTGGACAGTCTATAGTTTCTCTTCTAATTGCTTCTCCAAAACTTTCCTTATAACTTCATTCTTGACTGCTCACTTACACTCCAGTATAAATTAGCTCCTATTTGCTCATATAATATTTGCTAACATGCAGATTGTAAATGCTTTTTGTCTCACAATAAGGATGGTATTTCTGATGACTCCACTTCTACCTCCCCCATTTTATCATTACCGCATTGCTGCTTTTCTGACATTGTCTTATTTTCCCCATTTTACACTCTTCACTAACTATTCCTATAGCATGCCTTGTTCTGACTTTTCACCTTAAAGCAACATATTTGTTAAAATGTTACATTTCAAATGTGTGTCAGGCAAGTCATTAGGAATCCCCTACCACCAACTGTTTTCCCAACTAAAATTGATGGTTACAAACTATAACTGCTGTGGCTGTTGATCAAAATGGAATGACCCTTTGTGTTAACAGAAACATTGTTTTAATATCTTTCAAAAATGGGCAATTCTTATTAGTTTCCGTAGTTAAGAACACAGCACGTTAACTAGGCCAAGTCAGTCATGTTGAAATATCCCATCTCTGCACATGAGAGAAGCTCACACTGACCAAAACTGTTCTTGATGTGAATTTCAGAAGTGGATTGTCAGAGACAGAGCTAAAGGATATCTTGTCTTTGGATGACGAGGTCCTCTCACACATTTATGAGTATTGGGCTCCACCCAGTGATGATGTTATTAAATGCCCCTCCCTTCCATGGACCCGTCTACGCCTTGACTTGGAGGGCTATTTGGTGGAGAGACAAGCAGATGGAAGTACAGTGCTGGGTCTCTATCACAGGTATTGGGAGAGTATATAGATGTCACCATACCATGTAATCTCTCATTGGATGTTTACAGCCTTATTAAATTGCGATTTGGCCAAATGAGAAGGGCTCTATATAAGCACATAGCATATTTTTTTTTACAGAAGTTTTTAGTTAGTGAACAATTATTTAAAAGCAAGGTCTTCACTAACTAAAAACTTCTGTAAAAAAATATATGCTATGTTCTTATATAGAGCCCTATTGAACTGGCCAAATTGCAATATAATAAGGCTGTTAATTTGTATTGAGTCTTACTGATGTGAAGTAAATATAAAGCATCTCTGTTTTCCTATATTTAGAAAATACTCTCATGACAACCTACACTTATAATAAGCAAAACATTTTTTTTTAGAAAATCTAAATAAATAATACAGCCTTTAATTAATTACATGTAATGCCTAATTATTGTGAGCTGGAGTCTGCCATTTTGTTTCTACTTCCACAATTCTTGAGAAAGGTGCACAAAGAAGCTTCTCCGTAAAGGATATGAAACAGCAAAGTAAAGAATGATTGTATGTAAAGATAAATATCTAAATAATGTTCTTATTTATTTGTTACTTTCTAAAAACACATTGCCCATGATTAGTTATTCAAGAGTGCAGTGGTCCTTTGACATGTCAGAAAATGTTAGGCTTTACTGTACCTTTAGCTGACAAGTTTGGGCTTAGTTATTAAAGTTGTTTGTGAAATGTAAGTTGAGGGTAATGGAAGTAGTTAAAAATGTTTAGTCGTTCAGTCATGTTCAACTCCCAGTGACCATATGAACCGCAGCACACCAGGCACATCTTGTGTCTGGTTGTGCGCATTTATAAGATTTCAGTGGGTTGCCAGTTCTTTCTCCAGTGGACCATGATTTGTCTGACCTACCATCTTGGGTGACCCTACATGGTTTAGTTCACAGCTTCACTGAGGTACACAAGACCCTTCACCACAACAAGGTAATTAGGGATAGACATTATAAAATCAAATATGAGAGAAGTTAGAGGGAAAAGTTAGGGAATGAATAAGAAGAGTTGAAAAGAAGGGAGGGATCTTTATAAGCAGTTAAAGGGACTTTGTAATGCTCCAAAACTTCACAGCAGATATAGTCAGGTATGTCAGGCAGGAACAAAAAAGCATTTCATAGGAAATCTTATATTTAGAAAACTATGATTGTGTCATGTGGGATTTTGGACTGCTAGTCTGTCTGTAGTTTGAGTTGGAGGGTTATCCCATTGTGCGTTACACTGCCCTTGTCAAGAAGCTACTTGAAGAGTGAATACAGATCTTATCTGCATCCACTGTACCTCTCACTTCTTCCTGGTTTTATAAACCAAGAAAAAAATTCTGCCATCATAAAAGCAAATTTGAATACAATAATTAAAAAATAAAGGTTGTAATTATATATTTTTAAGTGTGTAAACATATTTGTCCATTATTAAGTCAAGTTCTTCGGTTATAGTGGTCCTTTAATTTATGGAATAATTCCCCAAGATCAAAATATAAATGTGAAAAATACATCAAAGTCCATAATCCCTATTTTTTAGGGCATTTTTTTGCCAACTCTATTCACTGAGACAAGTTTTGGAAGAGGAGTAACAACATGCAAGTAAAAAGAAAAAAAAGAAAATGTATTGGAAAATCTGTTTGACTTACCATGTACTACAGCATACTGTAGAGGCATGGTCTCTGAATCAGGACCTCCATGCCTTTTCTTCCAGACCATTGTCTAATATATATTACACCTGAAACTTTTTAAAACTATTAAATAAGCTATAAACTGTCACTTTGCCTGGCTGAGTTGCTTTATATTAAAATATTTATTTGTAAGTATCCAGAAGAAATATGGATTCTGGACCTTGACCTTTTTTCTAATACAATCAGAACTGGTTGAATTAAAAAAAATAATTGACCACCCTGCTTTTTATAGTGTTAGAGCTTTACAGTGGGCCATTGAGAAGGAGCAATTTACAGGAACCTACTATTTTGTATTATGAACTCTGAATATCGGATCAGTCTCTCATTTTGCACTGGCGTTTACTTCCTGACTACAGACAGTTTATAGAAGTTGCTCAGGAGATCTACCTGTCTGGTTCAGAGAAGACCAAACTACATAATACACTTGCTGAATACTTCCTGGGAACATGGAGCTCAGGCAACAAACGTCCCATCTATTTACCTTTCATCAAGAAGTCCCTGAATGCTGACAGAAAGGTATTTATTTTATATACACAAATCATACCTCTATCATTACTCTGAGTGTAAAATATACCCTAAACTCAAAGCTGTTGGGAGGTTCAATTTGCACTCTTTTCCAGGTGGCTCCACAGCCTCTGTGGTTCTCAGAAGATACACCAAACTTGAGGAAGATGAACGAATTGACCTATCATCTTCTTCAGGCTGGGCGCATTGAGGAACTGAAGATAGAAGTATTAGGTATGGACCAGAGGACTGTGAATGTGCCTCTCTTTCATGTTATTCAGTGGAGCTACTTAAAGTGCCAATGTAGTTTAGAAAAAGGTCTTATGCTATTAAAGAACGTAACAAGCTAATAATATGTAAACCATGAACATGAAATATGAATTAATATGACATCTTAGACAAAATCGAAACTCTATACTCTCCTAAATTTTTGCTGTGCATGAGGTGTTCTAAGTGGTGGAGCTAGAGACTAGAGGAAACCTGTGCAAACAAATGTGGGTCCCCTGGGGGGGGCTGTAAAAAATTGTTTGTGCTGGACCACTCATAACCAATTCACTCAGTGCCCATCTCCAAGATCCATTCCCATAACAGCTCCCAATCCCTTACCTTCTGCCTGTGTGAAGTTTAGCACAGCTCCAAATGGGTGGGGGTGGGGGCACTAGACAACACTATAGAAATATATATATAGATAGTATAAGTATATATGTGTATGTTCATACATACATATATATATATATATATATATATATATATATATGTATACACACTTATATATACATATATATGTACTTATACTATAATTTACAGAATTCTTAATGTCAAGTTTATCTGCTGTTATATTTATAACAATTTCTTCAGAGCCCTGAGACGGTCCATTACCTGATTTTGGGTTATTACTTACAACACTACAGGGTACTCACACCGAGCACATATCTAAGGAATACAGGGAAGGTCCTAATTATACTAAGTTTCGTCACTTGAAAATTGGCTAAGCAAGAAAAAAAATGGTGGCTGAAAAACTTAAAAAAAATCTGAAAACGGAATGAAAACGAGGCTAAGCACATTCCGACCTCTGAAAAATACCGAACTCTGAAAAATACACGGGACTAAGAAAATACACGACGGCAAAGACACTAACACTTGCACGAACAACGCCAGGCACGCGGGACTTTGAAAATAAAAACAACAGAAACATTCAGCAGACACACAGAGGAGAAACACACAGGGAAGGGACAGGGGGGAGATGCTCGAAAGAGACACATGCCATTCCCAAGCACTAAACTTGCAGGTTAATGAACCCTGCAATGAGCGGGCGGTATAGTAGGTGGGAGGAAAGGTTCACAATGAGCGCTGAAGGTGCTCAGAGAAGCAAAAGCCTCACATTGTGTTGCAAACAGCATTGCTTGGATTACAATTTTATTGCCGTCATTTTTTGACAGCCAATTTTCTAGAAAATATATATATATATATATATATTTATATAATTCAAAAAGTTCCCTTTTGGCTGCTGCTGGTTGTAACATGCTCAATCCTGTATTTGGCCCCATTACTATGAACTTGCTGCCCCTGCATTATTTGCTCCCCTGAGTATTTGATAACATGCAGAGTGGGTGGGTGGGGTGGGGAATTAATGAAGCCGATTCATGGACATAAAATAGTACATTCAATTTATGTTGCAACCTGCTATAAGTTTATTAACATTAATTTGCAAAAGTCATTTTTTTAATTGAAGTTTTCAATCATACCAAACCAGGGACCTTCCCTGTATTCCTTAGATATGTGCTCGGTGTGAGTACCCTGTAGTGTTGTAAGTAATAACCCAAAATCAGGTAATGGACCGTCTCAGGGCTCTGAAGAAATTGTTATAAATATAACAGCAGATAAACTTGACATTAAGAATTCTGTAATTTAGGCAAAGGTCCTGGTATTTTTTAGCTTGCAAGGAATTAACTTTCACCTTCTTGTAACTGCCATTTAGCATGGATGAGACAAACATCCAGCTCCAGCTTTTTATTTCTTATGATGTTTTTATGGAAAAAAGTTATCTCTTTCAACTAAAAGATAAAAGTAAGAAAGGATAGTAATAATTTAAGGAAATATGTTCTCTTATGATATTACATGATTTGATAAATACATGTAACAGTGTATAAAATAATACGGTAAATGCTGTTAATTCTATAGGTAATATGGATTGGATATCAAGCAAAATTATCTCCTGTGGAATCAACAATGTGATCAAAGACTTCAAGATGTGTGCTCAACAAGTTGACTGTACAGAAGTCAGCCTGGTTCATGATACTCTACGGCTCTTTCAACCCACAATAAATTTCATTGAGGGCCGCATAGGTGAGCATGGCACCATCTTAATACATGTTCCACGGCATCAGCTTCATTCTTATAGTATAGACATCTTCTTTATTAAAGGGTTACAATTTAGGGGGGGGGGGGGGGTTCCACAATAAAAACTTTTATCTGCACATTAACTATTAGAATCTTCTTTATGACTATATTATTGGTCTCTTCCAATCCAGTACTAGACTCTAATGGCACTCCTTTCAAATGACCATGCAGTTTCTATGGTGGTTTGAGACGCTTCCTTCAGGAGCAAGCAGCCAGCATATATGCTATGTTTCCCATTTTCCAAACCTAATCCAAACTGATGTACTTTAGGATCAGGAAGGACAATCTTAAAAATATTAAAAGACTCATCAAATTCTGGTTACAGGGTTTGACAAGATAAGTGGTGCTCAACTGATATAGTACACTTAAATTCATAAAAACTGCATCCCTTTAATACACTCCTGGGGTGTCAGAAAGGGGTTATATTAAACCTGTCTTCCAGTTTACTGTTCCGCTTTAGCAACCTTGACAACCTAGGGTAGTGACAGGCTAACAACTTAACTTGAGGGGCCTTATGTGCGACCCAGAAGTCCTTAACAGGGCCTCACAGTGCTTTAGACCTTTTTATTTTACTTAAAACAAAATGATAAAAACACTGTAGGAAAGGAATTAATTGATAACAGACGTAAAGATAATGAGAAGATGTGTTTAGGAGTACAACTGGGTATTTAGAGAGATATAACATAGTGTATTGAAACAAAACAAAATCCAGTTTGATAAAATAATGGGAAGATTGCTGAATAAACTATTGTGAATGTATAATTATTGTAAATGTATAATTATCCAGTCAGCTAGTTAGGAATAGCCAATGATATTACTTATGTCTGTATGATCTATATACAGACATGCATTTAATGTAATTTTCAACAAAATTCCCACAATTGTTTTCTTTTTTGCTTGAGCTTTTGCAGTGTTTAATAATATATGCTTTTTTAATTACATTATACTTTTTTTAAACTCTGTATCCCATCAAGTAATCTAGTTTAACAATAGCTATTAACCTTAGCTACAGTGGAAGTATTCTGGGTGATCCTTTTGTTACAAGTTACTTACAGCCTTATTCAAATGTGATTCGGCCAATTGAATAGGTCTCTATATAAGCACATAGCATATTTTTTTACAGAAGTTTTTAGTTAGTGAAGACGTTGCTTTTGGATAGAAGTTCACTAACTAAAAACTTCTGTAAAAAAATATGCTATGTGCTTATGTAGAGCCCTATTCAATTGGCCGAATCACAATTTAATAAGGCTGTTTGACATTGGCTATTTCAATAATTCAAATAATATACAAATGTGGGACAAAAAAAAAAAAAGAATGAGTAATATCAATGCTCAGTCAGTACCTTGGCTGAACTAGAATGTTGGGGCCTCATTCAATTGCAATTTGGACAATTGAATAGGTCTCTAAATAAGCACATATCATATTTTTTTTAAAGAAGTTTTTAGTTAGTGAAAACCTTGCTTTTGGATAGATGTTTACTGACTAAAAACTTATTTAAAAAAAAATATACTATGTGCTTATTTAGAGCCCTATTCAATTGGCCAAATTGCAATTGAATGAGGGCCTATGTTATCTGATGGAAGACGTGAACCAGATGAGTTTATAATCAAGTTGTATGATGGGACATACTACACAGGGAGATTACATTTGCCATTTTAAAAACAATAGAAAAGTATTCAATTAATAGATTAGAGGGAGATGGAGAGATCCACAGGTGGGAGGGCTTTATAAATGAAAGGCACAGAAAAAAGTAATCTTTAAGTTAAATGAGGGTCAAAGATCAGAACAGGTGTATTTGGATGAAGAAAGTATTGTAGGTCACTAAAAGAATCAAGCGATGCCTTATACATTACGCAGATATATATCTTATAGATTTTTTAGAACACTAAAGGGCAAGATACTTTTTGGTTGGTCCATACCAATTTATCTTACACTGTGTAGATACTTTTTATTAGAGCTTGTATTCCCAAACAGACCCATGTATTATATACACGGAGATGCTGGCAAGGTTGCACTTCTTCAAGCAGACCTGCCCATCCATGATTGGTGATATGTGCCAGCAGTGCATAACCTGGTTTGATCGATATTCCCATCCTACTCTCATTCCAAAGTATGGCTTCTTCCAGCCTCCTGGTGGACCTCTACAGACCACTGTCACTGGCTTCAAAAAAGGTATGTACTGTAGTGGAATGGGTAATGAAGTGGAACTATGTTAGCCATGGATAAAACAGTAAACAAATGGCCACATTAAATTCCAAGCCTGCGGGCTTGAAATTTGCCGTGGTTACAGGGCGATTAAATTAGAAAAGCCTGCAACTACATGTCCAAAATCCCAAACAGTAAACCATATGTAGCAATTCAGGGAAAGATCATGATCAAATCCGCAAGCCCGTAACTACCGATGTAGAAACAGCCAATAGTAAATGAGACTATCAGTGAAACATGGCGTTTAAACCACAATCAGTTACAGTTTTGAAATCCGATTTAAGAACGGACTCGTAATCCATAAAACTTGCGATATTAAAAAAATCAATATATCCGACTATTCTAGTCCATGCAAGTTCAATGATATGTATTAACCCATTCATTGCCGGGATCGATATAAAATGAAAAATTACAAATATTTTTTATTGCAGATTTGCGAGCTTGAGACTGTCGTGCAATTAATTCTAATGTCTTTCATTGCTTACCCTGTATTTTAAAATAGAGTAGTGTGTTTATATTTGCTTTTACAGCGCTACGAACAGGTGTTTAACCCCCTTGCGAGTCGTCTCTAATACCTGTAGGATTTTTGTGTACTTTTGCGGGTTTGAAAGCAAGTGCAGCTTTGGGGAATTGTTGCAATTTAATAGCGATTTGCGTTTGAAACGTTTACGGGCTAGAAAGATCAAAGGCTTAGCTGGGTCGAAGTTACGATTTTGTCAACCGTAATTATTTTTCAGCCTGTAACCCGCAAATTGATATGTTGACCTATACGTTGAGGTAGTGTCATGGAAATCCATGGAGACATATTTTTTTTTATTGCAAAGGAGTTCCATGTAGGTCTAGCTGAATTATTCAGTCTTTATATTTAGGTCATTTTAGGATGCTTTAAAAAAGCTTAATTGTTTCATTATAGTTCAAGAAATAAACTGCACTTTTGTGAGTGATGTAACAAATAACAGCTCTGCAGCTCGGTAAGCCATGAGAATAAAAACATTTTTAAATAAACCTGGTCATTTTTTAAATTGAAGATACCATTTTGTGTGGTATCATCACTGCCTGATAGCTGGAGCAGGAACGTTGTGCTTTTTATCTGTTAGTTTAGGGAGGGAGAAAGGAGCAGGGAAAAGAACATGATTTGAGGAAGATTTATTTATTTGTGTTATATTGCATATTATTTAAGTTAACACCTACCACCTTCCTCATTATAGAGTGGCCTGTTAAGGATTAGCATTTCATGAAAGCCTATGATGGCATATGAATCCTCAGTTTTTCTGTATTACTGGTATTAACTCAGCATCCAAACATATATGTTTCTGCAATCCTTAGGTATCACTACTATGGAGCTTAGTGCTGATTACAATATTCTTGTGGTGGGATCTGATGACGGAACAATGATAGTATGGGATGTCAAGGAAATTGAGGTCATCCACACGCTAACTGGACACTCTGGTAAGATATCGTTGGACGCTAAGCACTTGAAGTATTGTACACTCTGTAACATAATAATAGTCCAAGTTAAACGTATTATACATTTATGCATGTTGATTGATCAAAAGACCAGGCTGTAGATGTCTTATTATTGCATATAAGTTTCCTTTTTTTCCTGTAGATTACTATACAGTAGTGTAAGCTGACACTTTGAAAAGTTTTCTACAGCCTCTGCAAAATATTTTTTTTATGTATAAATAATATGCTTTCAAAGAAAATGTTCTTTCAGGGTAACAGTGATGTCAGTAAGGTACTACAATAATAATCAGTCTGAAGGCTCAATTACATGGCTTCCAAAGAAACTCCCGTAATGCTGACCCGGCCCTATGAGAGTTGTTATGAGATGATTTACAGAACTATTACAATGGTCTCACAGGCTAACTCATATAGGAAGTTATGTACTCATAGCCAGGTGGTTATCATGTACAGGGAAAATAGTTTATGAGACTCGTAATGGTCCTTACATGTTAGAAGAGCAGCTCTATGGGGATGAAGTGGTGAGTCAGAGCCAGTAAAAATAATGGTTCCCATTCTCTTGCAGCTGGAATAAAATGTGTCAAGGTGTTTGGTTCAGGAACTCGTGCTGTCTCTGGCTCGCTGGACAATACCTTGCTGCTGTGGAACCTGCTGACTGGGAAGAGGTGTCTGTGCATTGAGGAGGACCACTCAAACTATGGCAATGCCTACCTATATGTGGATGAAAGGAGTTCTATTTTATACTCAGCTGCAGGGTCTCAGGTATGATTACAGATCATTTCTTTATTTTTTAGAGTTGTACCATTTTATAGTGGAATTATTTGTATGTTAAAGAAACATATCAACGAGAAACAGGTCCTCAGTGTTTAGGTAAGGCATACATTAAAGAGCAAATACCTCTATGTAAAAATATATCAGCTCCATGGATTCACAGTTAATCTTATAGACTCTGAAGCAAGTACTTTTTGTTAACAGTAAAGACTTGTTGTTTTATCTGTCTAAGGATAGAGAGAGATAGAAGGAAGTTAGTGTATTTTTTCAGAACCGGTGATGCCCTCATTTAGATGTTTAAGATCATATCTAGGTGATTAGTAGGCAGTGTCGTTTTTAGCCAAGCCATATCTTTTTAAATGATTGATTAACACATCAAGAAAGCTTAATAATTACCTCACACAATATTTATAAGACAGGTTCTCTTATTTCTACTAAGCCCCTATTCCTTACACCAGTCCACTTTTTTTTATTAAAATGGTGAGCACTGACTTCAAGTCAAGATGTCCCAATATAGATCTAATAAGAGTTCACCTGAGAGCTGGAATAAATGCAGACACCTAAGCAGAATGTAAAAGTACATTTTTATGCGTATGTTCCATACTAAAGGTAAGAAAATATATATTGTTATTTAATGCTATGGGATGTTTACTAAGAAATAACAACTTCAAGAGTTGATGAGAAAAAGTAAACACAGTGCTTATATGTGGCATCCATAATTTAGTCCTCTCTTCTCCCCTTCTTCAGGTTTATGCTTACAATATAGAGTCTGGAGCCCTTGTCTTGCGTCTCTCCCCTGGTGTACCTGACTTCCCACTGCAAGCTGCCATGTTCTCCCCCCAGCAGCTGATAATCACTGTGACAGAGGGAGGGACAGTACACATTTGGGACAGTTCCTCTGGGGACCTGCGGGGATCCCGCCAGCTGCCTGATGTGGATGGACAGGCAGCAGATCCTGTGTGCAGCTGTGTTATCCACAAATATGGAAAGATGGTGGTGGGATTCAAAAATGGTTATTTGGCATTGGTATGAAACCATTCTGTGCATTCTACAGACATTTATGATGCAAAGTATTGAACTTTAGTTGATAGCACATAACCTGGATCTCTCGACAAATCAGATAAAATAGTAAATGTTTAGCTAGACACAAATTGGTGTATTACTCTACCTTTTTGTCCGACATAACTTTATTTTTCACTGGCAACATTTTTGTAGTTTTTTTATTTTTAAATTACTGTTTAAAATTATATTTTTATTTAGTAAGAAAGATAATTTGTGCTTAAAATTAATGCTTTGAATTTGGAAGGTGGCAGTCATATAAAGTAGTGCTATAAAATGAAAGGTTTTATCAATTAAAAATTCTCCCAGCAGAGGCGTTAGAATATGGAAATTTAAAAAAATGCTTACAATAACCAAACATAAAGTACCTAAAGACAATTCCCCGTGTAGTTGTTTTGGGTGATCCTTGGTGATGAGATGTGTGTTTTTAATTTTGCACCGCAGATTTCTACAGGGGGTGCTGTTTCCACAGAGAAAATGCCCACTGCTCTCACCTTTATAGTGGCCGCTGATGATGAGTCTCTATTTGCTGCAGGTAAGACTTTGTTGTTCAGACTGGTTTAAATGATTGATGGGGGGGGGGGGGGGAGTAAGAAAGGTTACATAGCAAATCATTTATGATAAAGATATGACTGGCAGCTATCAGCCTGGGGGAGGAAATACCAGACCACAGTGGAATGACCCATGATTTGAGATTGGGATTTATACACATGGCGATATATAAATGACTGCAATTGCCACTTGCTCCAATTGTCAACCAGAAAGGAAACTGTCTGTTATGGTATTCAGTTAGGTTTTTAATTTGAAATTATAACTTAAAATATGTACTTTGTATTTGCCATTGTCTAAATTTTTTGTAAAATATTATAAAATAATGTTCGAATATAACAATGACAGTAAAGCATAATATTATTTATAAAAATCTGAATAATAATTTAAAATATGTACGGTAATAAGACTAAAGCAGTGCAACATAACAAGGATATGATTTTCTATACTTTTCCTCAGAAGGAAAGAAATATAAAAAAATTATCTTCATATATGCGCTGCAGCTTGGCTCGCTAGGCTAGTGCCTGGCTTCTTTTATGGTTGTCCAAACCAGTGGTTCTCAAACCTCTCCTCAAGACCCACTAGAGAGGCCAGGGTTTTGGTTTAACACTGGGTGGAGCAATTAGTGTTCAATAGTCTCTAATTTCCTCATCTGTATTCAAACAGTGTTAAACCGAAATCGTTGTCTGTCTGGTGGGTCTAGAGGAGATATTTGAGAACCACAGATCTAAACTATGATAAGGCCAAGGTTTGATGTTTTAAGCCAAAAAGGGGACTGACCAGACAGGGTTGGTCAATTAGTCCTTATTTGATTTAAAACTCTGTGATTTAGTTTCAGTATTTAATGTTTCTTTCCGTTAGGATTTGGGAAACAGGTGCAGATTTTCCGGGCTGATTCCAATACCTTCCGAACATTCCTGAGTTCTTGTCTGGAGCACGAGGATTTGGTGGAATGTGCAGTGATCAACAGCAAGAAAAACATTGTGGTGACTGGATCCCAGGATGAAACCATCCGGGTCAGTAAGGAGGACATCTCAGACTTACTATGTGATTGTCAGTAATTATTTTATTATCATTACTACATATTCCACATAGCTAAGTACAAGGGACACATTGAATACATAAGACACATATGTCTACCTTATATACACTGGTACAGAAGGAAATGAGGGCCTGCTCTTGTGAGAACTTATATGACCAGTTACCGTCATATCCCCAAAGCCCAAAAAACCTGAAATAACGACATGACACCAATCTGGGTATAAAAACTGGCCACAGCTTCTTTATTAGACTTAACAGGTAAAACCAAAACCAAATTTTAATTAACCAATATACCAACTAGTGCTTGCCCGCCCTACTTAGCCTAATACCCCTCAGGGGACCCCGTGCCCCTAGAGGCTCCTCCTCCTTCACCAACGTAGGAGGGCAAGCACTACCGCCCCCTGCTGTGACATATAAAACACGTACCATATACCTTACAAAACTTTTATGCATGTTTTTTTTTTATTTTATTTTTTTTTTTATTTATTTATTTTTTTGAATAACATTCCAAGATAGCAAAACAAGAGGGAGGGAGGGTGGGAACTAACCTACAGCTCAGCTTAGGCTCATGTGTGCTCACTGCCACACGCATCCCTTTAAGAAACCTCTGCTGAAACCCCTCCTCTCTCCCCTCTCTACCAATCAGAAACCACTCCTATCCTTTGCTTCCTTCTCTGGTCACCACCCACTCCCCTTCCACTTTGCTCTGCCGTGGGTTCATGTCTAAGTGTTCTTTAGTAGGTTTTAAGTATACTACTATGTGCACTTACACAACATTTATAGAGTATATATATATATATATATATATATATATATATATATATATATATATATATACCATATATAAACAGAACAAACGAGAAAATTAATGACAGTTACAAATGTAAAACTAAGAACACAACAGAGATACAGGTCTAACTTCTTGCTCTATATTGCTTCCATTTTCCATAATGTATTGAAACTGCAGTAATGACACCTATTTGGGAACTGTATCTTCATCTTACACCTTTAAACACTCATGTAAGACCTCCCTAGCCAAGGAGCCCCTGGAAATTAACCCATGGAACAGTAAACTTAACCCACTATGTGCCATGGCACCCTCAGTAAAAAAAAATCTCCCTCAGACTACATAAAAATATACACTATGTAAAATAAAATATAAAAATTACAAAAAATAATAAACCCCTTAAATTACAAAATATAATAAACCCCCTAAATTACAAAGAAAGAAAAAATGAAATGAAAAAATTACAATAAAATAAAAACGACAGAAAATAATGTGATTACTATAAAAAAAAAAAAAACACCATGGCACGGGGTTAAGGATCTCCATGGCAAAGTTTAGTTAATTAATTGATCTGTAGAGGTCCCTTAAGGACCTCTGGGGCATAGGATACATTTTACACTATTAAGACCACCTGTCACTTAAAACCAACCCCTACAATAACAAGGAACCTTATTACACTAATCCCCCTTACCTCCCTGAAAAACAACAACCTCCCTACTCCAAATATCCCAGATTGCGAGATTCTCCCTAGCATGTAACAAGCAATATATGACTGATGAAAGAAAGAAATAATAACAAAAATTTATAAAGAGAACTAATTATATTATTAAAAATATTTCAGTGTGTGTCAATATTTCAGTGTGTGAGTATTAAGAATAAAGTGGTCCTTTATGTGAGAGATCAGACCCTGTATTTTACAGTATGTGAGAAGATAGAACCTCAATTACACAGTGTGTGTGTGTGTGTGTGTGTGTAGATCAGATCCTGTATTGTACAGTGTGTGTGTGAAATCAGATCCTGTATTGTACAGTGTGTGTGTAGATCAGATCCTGTTTTGTACAGTGTGTGTGTAGATCAGATCCTGTTTTGTACAGTGTGTGTGTGTGTGTGTGTGTAGATTAGATCCTGTATTGTACAGTGTGTGTGTGTGTGTGTGTAGATCAGGCCCTGTATTGTACAGTGTGTGTAGATCAGACCCTGTATTGTACAGTGTGTGTAGATTAGATCCTGTATTGTACAGTGTGTGTGTAGATCAGACCCTGTATTGTACAGTGTGTGTGTAGATCAGACCCTGTTTTGTACAGTGTGTGTAGCTCAGACCCTGTATTGTACAGTGTGTGTGTGAGTGTGTAGATCAGATCCTGTATTGTACAGTGTGTGTAGATCAGGCTCTGTATTGTACAGTGTGTGTGAGGAGATCAGACCCTGTTTTGTACAGTGTGTGTGTAGATCAGACCCTGTATTGTATAGTGTGTGTAGATCAGACCCTGTTTTGTACAGTGTGTGTAGATCAGACCCTGTTTTGTACAGTGTGTGTGTAGATCAGGTCCTGTATTGTACAGTGTGTGTGTGTAGATCAGATCCTGTATTGTACAGTGTGTGTGTAGATCAGACCCTGTATTGTACAGTGTGTGTAGATTAGATCCTGTATTGTACAGTGTGTGTGTAGATTAGATCCTGTATTGTACAGTATGTGTGTAGATCAGATCCTGTATTGTACAGTGTGTGTGTAGATCAGACCCTGTTTTGTACAGTGTGTGTGTAGATCAGGCCCTGTATTGTACAGTGTGTGTAGATCAGACCCTGTATTGTACAGTGTGTGTGTAGATTAGATCCTGTATTGTACAGTGTGTGTGTAGATCAGATCCTGTATTGTACAGTGTGTGTAGATCAGACCCTGTTTTGTACAGTGTGTGTAGCTCAGACCCTGTATTGTACAGTGTGTGTGTAGATCAGACCCTGTTTTGTACAGTGTGTGTAGATTAGATCCTGTATTGTACAGTGTGTGTGTAGATTAGATCCTGTATTGTACAGTATGTGTGTAGATCAGATCCTGTATTGTACAGTGTGTGTGTAGATCAGACCCTGTTTTGTACAGTGTGTGTAGATTAGATCCTGTATTGTACAGTGTGTGTGTAGATTAGATCCTGTATTGTACAGTATGTGTGTAGATCAGACCCTGTATTGTACAGTGTGTGTAGATTAGATCCTGTATTGTACAGTGTGTGTGTGTAGATCAGGCCCTGTATTGTACAGTGTGTGTGTGTAGATCAGGCCCTGTATTGTACAGTGTGTGTAGATCAGACCCTGTTTTGTACAGTGTGTGTGTGTAGATCAGACCCTGTATTGTACAGTGTGTGTGTAGATCAGACCCTGTATTGTACAGTGTGTGTGTGTAGATCAGATCCTGTATTGTACAGTGTGTGTGTAGATCAGACCCTGTATTGTACAGTGTGTGTGTAGATCAGACCCTGTATTGTACAGTGTGTGTGTATAGATCAGATCCTGTATTGTACAGTGTGTGTGTAGATCAGACCCTGTATTGTACAGTGTGTGTGTAGATCAGACCCTGTATTGTACAGTGTGTGTGTAGATCAGATCCTGTATTGTACAGTGTGTGTGTAGATCAGATCCTGTATTGTACAGTGTGTGTGTAGATCAGACCCTGTATTGTACAGTGTGTGTGTATAGATCAGATCCTGTATTGTACAGTGTGTGTGTAGATCAGACCCTGTATTGTACAGTGTGTGTGTAGATCAGACCCTGTATTGTACAGTGTGTGTGTAGATCAGACCCTGTATTGTACAGTGTGTGTGTAGATCAGATCCTGTATTGTACAGTGTGTGTGTAGATCATATCATGTATTGTACAGTGTGTATGTAGATCAGACCTTGTATTGTACAGTGTGTGTGTGTAGATCAGATCCTGTATTGTACAGTGTGTGAGTAGAGCAGATCCTGTATTGTACAGTGTGTGTGTAGAGCAGATCCTGTATTGTACAGTGTGCGTGTAGATCAGACCCTGTATTGTACAGTGTGCGTGTAGATCAGATCCTGTATTGTACAGTGTGTGTGTGTGTAGATCAGATCCTGTTTTGTACAGTGTGTGTATGTAGATCAGACCCTATATTGTACAGTGTGTGTGTGTAGATCAGATCCTGTATTGTACAGTGTGTGTGTAGATCAGACCCTGTATTGTACAGTGTGTGTGTAGATCAGACCCTGTATTGTACAGTGTGTGTGTGTAGATCAGATCCTGTATTGTACAGTGTGTAGGTAGATCAGATCCTGTATTGTACAGTGTGTGTGTAGATCAGACCTTGTATTGTACAGTGTGTGTGTGTAGATCAGACCCTGTATTGTACAGTGTGTGTGTATGTAGATCAGACCCTATATTGTACAGTGTGTGTGTGTAGATCAGATCCTGTATTGTACAGTGTGTGTGTAGATCAGACCCTGTATTGTACAGTGTGTGTGTAGATCAGACCCTGTATTGTACAGTGTGTGTGTAGATCAGATCCTGTATTGTACAGTGTGTATAGATCAGATCCTGTATTGTACAGTGTGTGTGTAGATCAGACCCTGTATTGTACAGTGTGTGTGTAGATCAGATCCTGTATTGTACAGTGTGTGTGTAGATCAGATCCTGTATTGTACAGTGTGTATGTAGATCAGACCCTATATTGTACAGTGTGTGTGTGTAGATCAGATCCTGTATTGTACAGTGTGTGTGTAGATCAGATCCTGTATTGTACAGTGTGTATGTAGATCAGACCCTATATTGTACAGTGTGTGTGTGTAGATCAGATCCTGTATTGTACAGTGTGTGTGTAGATCAGACCCTGTATTGTACAGTGTGTGTGTAGATCAGACCCTGTATTGTACAGTGTGTGTATAGATCAGATCCTGTATTGTACAGTGTGTGTATAGATCAGATCCTGTATTGTACAGTGTGTGTGTAGATCAGACCCTGTATTGTACAGTGTGTGTGTAGATCAGACCCTGTATTGTACAGTGTGTGTGTAGACCAGAACCTGTATTGTACAGTGTGTGTGTAGATCAGATCCTGTATTGTACAGTGTGTGTGTAGATCAGACCCTGTATTGTACAGTGTGTGTGTAGATCAGACCATGTATTGTACAGTGTGTGTGTAGACCAGAACCTGTATTGTACAGTGTGTGTGTAGATCAGATCCTGTATTGTACAGTGTGTGTGTAGATCAGATCCTGTATTGTACAGTGTGTGTGTGTAGATCAGATCCTGTATTGTACAGTGTGTGTGTAGATCAGATCCTGTATTGTACAGTGTGTGTGTAGATCAGATCCTGTATTGTACAGTGTGTGTGTGTAGATCAGATCCTGTATTGTACAGTGTGTGTGTAGATCAGATCCTGTATTGTACAGTGTGTGTGTGTAGATCAGACCCTGTATTGTACAGTGTGTGTGTAGATCAGATCCTGTATTGTACAGTGTGTGTGTAGATCAGATCCTGTATTGTACAGTGTGTGTGTGTAGATCAGATCCTGTATTGTACAGTGTGTGTGTAGATCAGATCCTGTATTGTACAGTGTGTGTGTGTAGATCAGATCCTGTATTGTACAGTGTGTGTGTAGATCAGATCCTGTACTGTACAGTGTGTGTGTGTAGATCAGATCCTGTATTGTACAGTGTGTGTGTGTAGATCAGATCTTGTATTGTACAGTGTGTGTGTGTAGATCATATCCTGTATTGTACAGTGTGTGTGTGTAGATCAGATCCTGTATTGTACAGTGTGTGTGTGTAGATCAGATCCTGTATTGTACAGTGTGTGTGTAGATCAGATCCTGTATTGTACAGTGTGTGTGTAGATCAGATCCTGTATTGTACAGTGTGTGTGTGTAGATCAGATCCTGTATTGTACAGTGTGTGTGTAGATCAGACCCTGTATTGTACAGTGTGTGTGTAGATCAGATCCTGTATTGTACAGTGTGTGTGTAGATCAGATCCTGTATTGTACAGTGTGTGTGTAGATCAGATCCTGTACTGTACAGTGTGTGTGTGTAGATCAGATCCTGTATTGTACAGTGTGTGTGTGTAGATCAGATCTTGTATTGTACAGTGTGTGTGTGTAGATCATATCCTGTATTGTACAGTGTGTGTGTGTAGATCAGATCCTGTATTGTACAGTGTGTGTGTGTAGATCAGATCCTGTATTGTACAGTGTGTGTGTAGATCAGATCCTGTATTGTACAGTGTGTGTGTAGATCAGATCCTGTATTGTACAGTGTGTGTGTGTAGATCAGATCCTGTATTGTACAGTGTGTGTGTAGATCAGACCCTGTATTGTACAGTGTGTGAGAAGATCAGACCCTGAATTGTACAGTGTGTGTGTGTAGATCAGATCCTGTATTGTACAGTGTGTGTGTCTGTGTGTAGTTTAGACCCTGTATTGTACAGTGTGTGTATGTAGATCAGATCCTGTATTGTACAGTGTGTGTGTAGACCAGATCCTGTATTGTACAGTGTGTGTGTAGATCAGATCCTGTCTTGTACAGTGTGTGTGTAGATCAGACCCTGTATTGTACAGTGTGTGTGTAGATCAGACCCTGTATTGTACAGTATGTGTGTAGATCAGACCCTGTATTGTACAGTGTGTGTGTAGATCAGGCCCTGTATTGTACAGTGTGTGTGTGTGTGTGTGTGTAGATCAGACCCTGTATTGTACAGTGTGTGTGTAGATCAGATCCTGTATTGTACAGTGTGTGTGTGTAGATCAGATCCTGTATTGTACAGTGTGTGTGTGTAGATCAGGCCCTGTATTGTACAGTGTGTGTGTGTAGATCAGATCCTGTATTGTACAGTGTGTGTGTAGATCAGATCCTGTATTGTACAGTGTGTGTAGATCAGATCCTGTATTGTACTGTGTGTGTGTGTAGATCAGGTCCTGTATTGTACAGTGTGTGTGTAGATCAGACCTTGTATTGTACAGTGTGTGAGTAGATCAGACCTTGTATTGTACAGTGTGTGTGTGTGTAGATCAGACCCTGTATTGTACAGTGTGTGTGTAGATCAGATCCTGTATTGTACAGTGTGTGTGTAGATATGACCCTGTATTGTACAGTGTGTTTGTGTAGATCAGATCCTGTATTGTACAGTGTGTGTGTAGATCAGATCCTGTATTGTACAGTATGTGTGTGTGTAGATATGACCCTGTATTGTACAGTGTGTGTGTAGATCAGACCCTGTATTGTACAGTGTGTGTGTGTAGATCAGACCCTGTATTGTACAGTGTGTGTGTAGATCAGACCCTTGTATTGTACAGTGTGTGTGTAGATCAGACCCTGTATTGTACAGTGTGTGTGTGTAGATCAGACCCTGTATTGTACAGTGTGTGTGTAGATCAGTCCCTGTATTGTACACTGTGTGTGTAGATCAGACCCTGTATTGTACAGTGTGTGTGTAGATCAGACCCTGTATTGTACAGTGTGTGTGTAGATCAGACCCTGTATTGTACAGTGTGTGTGTAGATCAGACCCTGTATTGTACAGTGTGTGTGTAGATCAGACCCTGTATTGTACAGTGTGTGTGTAGATCAGACCCTGTATTGTACAGTGTGTGTGTAGATCAGACCCTGTATTGTACAGTGTGTGTGTAGATCAGACCCTGTATTGTACAGTGTGTGTGTAGATCAGACCCTGTATTGTACAGTGTGTGTGTAGATCAGATCCTGTATTGTACAGTGTGTGTGTGTAGATCAGATCCTGTATTGTACAGTGTGTGTGTGTAGATCAGATCCTGTATTGTACAGTGTGTGTGTGTAGATCAGACCCTGTATTGTACAGTGTGTGTGTAGATCAGATCCTGTATTGTACAGTGTGTGTGTAGATCAGACCCTGTATTGTACAGTGTGTGTGTAGATCAGACCCTGTATTGTACAGTGTGTGTGTAGATCAGATCCTGTATTGTACAGTGTGTGTGTAGATCAGACTCTGTATTGTACAGTGTGTGTGTAGATCAGACCCTGTATTGTACAGTGTGTGTGTAGATCAGATCCTGTATTGTACTGTGTGTGTGTAGATCAGGCCCTGTATTGTACAGTGTGTGTGTAGATCAGACCCTGTATTGTACAGTGTGTGTGTAGATCAGATCCTGTATTGTACAGTGTGTGTGTGTGTGTAGATCAGTCCCTGTATTGTACAGTGTGTGTGTAGATCAGATCCTGTATTGTACAGTGTGTGTGTGTGTAGATCAGATCCTGTATTGTACAGTGTGTGTGTGTAGATCAGATCCTGTATTGTACAGTGTGTGTGTAGATCAGGCCCTATATTGTACAGTGTGTGTGTGTAGATCAGATCCTGTATTGTACAGTGTGTGTGTGTGTAGATCAGGCCCTATATTGTACAGTGTGTGTGTGTAGATCAGATCCTGTATTGTACAGTGTGTGTGTAGATCAGATCCTGTATTGTACAGTGTGTGTGTACATCAGGCCTTGTATTGTACAGTGTGTGTGTGTAGATCAGACCCTGTATTGTACAGTGTGTGTGTGTAGATCAGATCCTGTATTGTACAGTGTGTGTGTAGATCAGATCCTGTATTGTACAGTGTGTGTGTACATCAGGCCTTGTATTGTACCGTGTGTGTGTGTAGATCAGACCCTGTATTGTACAGTGTGTGTGTGTAGATCAGATCCTGTATTGTACAGTGTGTGTGTAGATCAGATCCTGTATTGTACAGTCTGTGTGTGTGTAGATCAGATCCTGTATTGTACAGTGTGTGTGTAGATCAGACCCTGTATTGTACAGTGTGTGTGTGTAGATCAGAACCTGTATTGTACAGTGTGTGTGTAGATCAGACCCTGTATTATACAGTGTGTGTGTAGATCAGATCCTGTATTGTACAGTGTGTGTGTGTGTAGATCAGATCCTGTATTGTACAGTGTGTGTGTAGATCAGATCCTGTATTGTACAGTGTGTGTGTGTGTAGATCAGATCCTGTATTGTACAGTGTGTGTGTGTAGATCAGATCCTGTATTGTACAGTGTGTGTGTAGATCAGATCCTGTATTGTACAGTGTGTGTGTGTAGATCAGATCCTGTATTGTACAGTGTGTGTGTGTGTAGATCAGATCCTGTATTGTACAGTGTGTGTGTAGATCAGATCCTGCATTGTACAGTGTGTGTGTAGATCAGATCCTGTATTGTACAGTGTGTGTGTAGATCAGATCCTGTATTGTACAGTGTGTGTGTAGATCAGGCCCTGTATTGTACAGTGTGTGTGTAGATCAGATCCTGTATTGTACAGTGTGTGAGTAGATCAGATACTGTATTGTACAGTGTGTGTGTAGATCAGATCCTGTATTGTACAGTGTGTGTGTAGATCAGACCCTGTATTGTACAGTGTGTGTGTAGATCAGACCCTGTATTGTACAATGTGTGTGTAGATCAGATCCTGTATTGTACAGTGTGTGTGTGTAGATCATACCCTGAATTGTACAGTGTGTGTGTGTAGATCAGATCCTGTATTGTACAGTATGTGTGTGTAGATCAGATCCTGTATTGTACAGTGTGTGTGTAGATCAGATCCTGTATTGTACAATGTGTGTGTAGATCAGATCCTGTATTGTACAGTGTGTGTGTGTAGATCAGATCCTGTATTGTACAGTGTGTGTGTGTAGATCAGACCCTGTATTGTACAGTGTGTGTGTGTAGATCATATCCTGTATTGTACAGTGTGTGTGTGTAGATCAGGCCCTGTATTGTACAGTGTGTGTGTAGATCATATCCTGTATTGTACAGTGTGTGTGTGTAGATCAGGCCCTGTATTGTACAGTGTGTGTGTAGATCAGATCCTGTATTGTACAGTGTGTGTGTAGATCAGATCCTGTATTGTACAGTGTGTGTGTGTAGATCAGGCCCTGTATTGTACAGTGTGTGTGTAGATCAGATCCTGTATTGTACAGTGTGTGTGTAGATCAGATCCTGTATTGTACAGTGTGTGTGTAGATCAGATCCTGTATTGTACAGTGTGTGAGTAGATCAGACCCTGTATTGTACAGTGTGTGTGTGTAGATCAGACCCTGTATTGTACAGTGTGTGTGTGTAGATCAGATCCTGTATTGTACAGTGTGTGTGTAGATCAGATCCTGTATTGTACAGTGTGTGTGTAGATCAGATCCTGTATTGTACAGTGTGTGTGTAGATATGACCCTGTATTGTACAGTGTGTTTGTGTAGATCAGGCCCTGTATTGTACAGTGTGTGTGTAGATCAGACCCTGTATTGTACAGTATGTGTGTGTGTAGATATGACCCTGTATTGTACAGTGTGTTTGTGTAGATCAGACCCTGTATTGTACAGTGTGTGTGTAGATCAGACCCTGTATTGTACAGTGTGTGAGTAGATCAGACCCTGTATTGTACAGTGTGTGTGTGTAGATCAGACCCTGTATTGTACAGTGTGTGTGTGTAGATCAGATCCTGTATTGTACAGTGTGTGTGTGTAGATCAGATCCTGTATTGTACAGTGTGTGTGTAGATCAGATCCTGTATTGTACAGTGTGTGTGTAGATCAGATCCTGTATTGTACAGTGTGTGTGTAGATCAGACCCTGTATTGTACAGTGTGTGTGTAGATCAGATCCTGTATTGTACAGTGTGTGTGTGTAGATCAGACCCTGTATTGTACAGTGTGTGTGTGTAGATCAGATCCTGTATTGTACAGTGTGTGTGTGTAGATCAGATCCTGTATTGTACAGTGTGTGTGTAGATCAGACCCTGTATTGTACAGTGTGTGTGAGATCAGACCCTGTATTGTACAGTGTGTGAGTAGATCAGACCCTGTATTGTACAGTGTGTGTGTAGATCAGTCCCTGTATTGTACAGTGTGTGTGTGTAGATCAGGACCTGTATTGTACAGTGTGTGTGTGTAGATCAGATCCTGTATTGTACAGTGTGTGTGTAGATCAGACCCTGTATTGTACAGTGTGTGAGTAGATCAGACCCTGTATTGTACAGTGTGTGTGTAGATCAGATCCTGTATTGTACAGTGTGTGTGAGTAGATCAGATCCTGTATTGTACAGTGTGTGTGTAGATCAGACCCTGTATTGTACAGTGTGTGAGTAGATCAGACCCTGTATTGTACAGTGTGTGTGTAGATCAGATCCTGTATTGTACAGTATGTGTGTGTAGATCAGACCCTGTATTGTA
>CM050163.1:287932739-288054479 GCA_027410445.1 Discoglossus pictus
AACGCTACGTTAGGGTGCCGGGCAACTCCACCGCCGCTCGCCTCCTGGAAGCGGGTTTCCGGGAGGGCTTTCGCATCCTATGCGACACAGAGTTACAGGGTTCCATGGGACCGAACTTGCTGTCAGCAAGTGAATTCCCGGGGGTAGCATCTAAAAAGGTCCAGACTGAGGTCCAACTGGGTAGGATGGCGGGACCATTTGCTTCCCCTCCTATTCAGGATTTGGTCGTTTCCCCTCTCGGCGGCGTCCTTAAGAAAGAGAAGGGTAAATTTAGGTTGATCCAACACCTTTCCTATCCCAGGGGGCGGTCGGTAAATGACGGGATCTATAAAGACCAGTCAACTGTGTCTTATGAATCCTTCGATCGGGCTGCTGAGATGGTCAGGCTGGCTGGCGCCGGCGCGCTTCTGGCGAAGGTGGACATCGAAGCAGCGTTTAGGTTGTTGCCGGTTCACCTGTCGAGTCATCGGCTTCTGGGTTGTTTCGTCGATGGCAGTTATTTCATCGACCTATGCCTACCCATGGGGTGCTCAATATCGTGTGCTTACTTCGAGGCGTTCAGCACATTCTTACAATGGGTTGCGCGCTTGGAAGCAGGGTATAGGAGCATTACTCACTACCTCGATGACTTCCTGTTCGTCGGTCCGGCCGGGCAAGATACTTGCCGCTTCATGCTGGAGGTGTTCACCGGAATCTGTCAAGCTTTTGGAGTACCGCTGGCCCATAACAAAACCAAGGGACCCACTACAAAGTTGACCTTCCTGGGGATTCGGATCGATTCCTTGACAATGGAATGCAGTCTTCCGTGGGAAAAAGTGGTGGACATGAGAGCGGAGCCCGGTGCGTTGGAAGGTACACGATTGCAATCCATCATAGGGAAGTTGAACTTCGCCTGCAGGATTATCCCCATGGGGACGATATACTGCAGGAGAATGTCGCTCGCTACTGCAGGCATCTTGAGACCACATAATTTTATCAAAGTCTCAAGGGCCATTTGGGACGATGCAAGGGTATGGTCGGTTTCCTGGCCGAGTCTAATGGCATTGCGCTTCTTCAGAAGAAGAGCGCCACCTGAGTTAGAACTTTACACTGATGCATCGGGGTCTGTCTGTTGCGGCACATATTTCCATGGGAGATGGTGGACCGCTGCATGGCCGGAGGAATGGGTGGTGGCAGGTCTTACAAAGAACCTGGCATTCCTCAAGTTATTTCCCATTGTGGCAGCAGTACACATCTGGGGCTCTGCGTTCCCGGATCGGCGAGTGTTATTCCATACAGATAACATGGGGGTGTTGCAAGCCGTAAATAACATCACGGCAACATCCATACCGGTAGTACAATTACTTTGTCACCTAGTGCTATGCTGCCTCCTCCTGAACATATGGTTACAGGCGAGGCACGTACCGGGGGTAGAGAACGGCATTGCTGATGCCCTTTCTCGGTTTCAGGAAAATCGGTTCAGTGCACTGGCCCCGCAGGCGAACGTACTGGGGGAATGCATTCCCGCGGAGCTCTGGGAGCTTGGAGCTGCCAGGTGACGAGACTCGTCAGACAGTCTGTTGCCCGGCAACATGGGCCGCGTACAGATGCGTGTGGGCAAAATGGAATGGCCTAGTTGCAAGGCCCGTGGTACTACGTCGGAGAATAAGACCCTAGGGATCCTGCTTTGGTACCTGCTGCGGTGCGCTGAGGAAGGAGAAACAAGAGCCGTAGTAGGGAGACAGGTCACGGCGCTGGCTTTCATGTTTAAGCTGGCAGGGCAGAAGGACCTTACAAAGGAGTTTCTAGTGCGAAAGGTGGTGCACGGCATATTCAATGGTGATCGCAGGCGGGATACCAGGCGGCCGATTACTTTTTCCTTGTTACTGAGACTGGCTCAGGTGTTGGTGGTGATCTGCAGAACCCCCTTTGAATCTCTGCTTTTCCGTACAGCCTTTTCCCTGGCGTTCTTTGGAGCGTTTCGGATAGGGTAGTTAGTCGCAAACAGTAGACACGGTTCCGGGGGATTGCAGTTGGTGGATACCTGTCTGAGGGAAGGCATGGTAGTGATATGTTTTTAAGGAGGTCTAAGACCGACCAGTTGGGAAAAGGAAAAGAGGTTGTGCTGCACATTGTTGGCACGGAGTGTTGCCCCTATGTATGCATGGAGGGGTATCTTATCCAGCGACCGGTGGGACGGTGTTCGCTGCTGGTTCATGCCGATGGGACGGCGTTATCCCGTTACCAATTTGAAAGGGTGCTAAAAGGTGCACTACAACGTCTCGGGTTAGAGCAGTCAGAGTTTGGGACACACTCTTTCCGAATTGGGGCAGCTACTGAAGCAGCCAGACTAAGTTTGCCCGACGCCGCGGTAAAGCGTATCAGTAGATAAGAGTCAGAACGTTTTCGGTCCTACGTGTGGCCCAGGGCAGTAGTCTAATGGATGTTGGTTTCTGCTTCAGGAGGACAGAGGCAACTGTGGATCATGTGCCATTCGTACGTGTACTGGGCCCACAGGTAAGCCGCAGTTACAGAAGAAAAGACACAACTGGGTTTCCCTGTTACAGGCTTGCACGTGCGGTGGTGCGGGAGTCGAGTCCTGCGGTGAGCGCAGGTGGATGGGCTACTGCACACGAACGCCCAGCGTTACGGTCAGCCTAGTGTAATATTGATACACGCCGGCGGTAATGACTTGGAAACGGTTCCCATGTGAAGGATGCTGAAAGTCATGAAGAGAGACGTGGAAAGTTGGATGAAGAAGTTCCCGGGGACGTTTCTGATATGGTTTGAGATGATAAAAAGACGCTTCTGGCGGAACGCTCGGGACCCCGTCGGGCTGGACAGATCGCGGCAGATTAACCAACAGTTGGCAAGTTTCGTCAGGAAGTTGGGTTTCGTTGCCATCCGATATAAGGCGTTTGAGCCCGTCGGTGCCGACGGGTTCTTCGGCAAGGACAAACTACATCTTACCGAAATCGGGCTGGAGTTACTGATGCTGGAATTCAGAGACAGTGTCGTGCGGGCCTTGGCTTTAATGGACAGCAGGGGGGGATCGCAGTCTCGGGAGGCGTCCCTCGCTCGCTCTGTGGCGGGAGGTGAGTTGCCCAACCCACTGGCCTAAGTGGGTGTGGCCCTACCTCACAGGGCGTGCTTAATATACATTGGGGCTTTGGGCAGGGCCCCAAGGCGGGAGGTCACTGTCCGTGGCCGGGCTCTTCCCCCTGGAAAGTATTACGGAATTTATATACAGAAAGCTATGTTTACGTTACATAATTGTTGTTTAATAAAAGCTGTGGCCCGTGTTTCTCCCATTCAGTCGTCGTGTCCATTCTTTTCATCAAAGCCTAAATGGTCATGCTTCCAGCTCAGAGTTCCGAGAAAAACAGTTATTACACTGCATTCTGGGAAGTTGAGCTGGGACACACAAATGTGGCCACAAATGCCTCGCTCTTCATTCCGTAGCCATTATCAAACATGGCTTCCTTTAAGCTTATGCATGCTGTATTACACAGCTTTAATGCAAAGCCAAGGTTGGAATAAACACAGGCCGATTAGCCAATCCATGTACAGCTGTTTCAAGCTTACTGGCTATCATCAGCATGGATAATACATAAATATATACACATATATATACATAGATACACACACATCTATATATATATATATATATATATATATATATACATACATACATATATATATATATATATATATATATATATATATATATATATATACATATATATCTATATATATTGTGATCAGGATGGCCGCGTATAGCGGTGGTTTCTTGAAATGAGGGCTGATACGGCTTGGAAGTGCAGCAAATTGGTTTATTTACAGAAAAGAAAATAACGTCTGTAGCAGTAGCTCTGCTTCAATTAACGGAAAACAAACAATTATGTCTCCGTGAGGTGGGAGAATGCCACCTTGTGGCCAGGTATATACAGTCCTTTAAACTTGGGAGTAGTGCCACCTTGTGGTCAGGAAGTAAACAGTCTCTTTACTGGGGTAGTGCCACCTTGTGGCCAGGAAATAAACAGTCTCTTTACAGGTGAGGGTCCCAGCGAGATTAGGTCGCCCTCTTCAGCCACCTCTGGGACCCCGCTCCACTCTGGGTCACAGCTCCGCTCTGTGGGACATAGCTCTCCTCTCTAGCTCCTCGCTCTGTGGGACACAGCTCTCCTCTCGGGGACACAGCGCTCCTCTCTCGGACACGGCGCTCCTCTCTCGGACACAGCGCTCCTCTCTCGGACACGGCGCTCCTCTCTCGGACACGGCGCTCCTCTCTGGGACACGGCGCTCCTCTCTGGGACACGGTTGCGGGTGAAGCATAGGGCCCGCCCGTCTCTCCCGTATGCTTCACCCCAGGGACCCTTGCATACACAAACTCACTTGTATTCACTTCTCTTTAACTTCACTTCTTCCCTGGGGTAGAATATTTCAGCAACAACCGTGCTTAGGCCTTTAAGGCAAAACTCTGCCTGGGAATCCTCACTTATTCCCTTCACTTACTTGGCTTCCTTGTGACTTCTCCTCCTGAGTCTGAAGTCAATCTTCCAGCTCATACAACTTGCTGTAGTCCCCGTTCTCCCAGTAACAGTCACTTGGCGATCCTTTACAGGGTAGTTCACAACTTCACTGTATATCCACACCAGATCATCTTCCACTCTGTGCTTGTTCCTCTCAGCAGCACAGCTGCCTAGGGCCTAGTCAGCCCCTCCTCCCTTTTCCATGCCTGCTTTCCAGTCTTTTAAAGGGGAGTTGCTCCAATTAGGAGTTCTTTCAGAAGTGTTAACTCCTTCACTTCTGACAAGAACTCACACTCCACTTGCTTGTCATCACTTCCGAGGAGCAAACGATCACACACCCCCCCCCTCAGCTCAACAACATGGTGTTGGGCGACATGCCGAGAGGCCGGACATCCGGTAGGGTCGCTCACCACTCAAGAACTCCTCGTTCTGTGCCGTCCGCATTGAGGTAGCAGGCTGCGATCGTGGCCGCCTGTAAATCCATCTTCTCATTTCCTTACTGGTCTGTTGGCCTCCTTCATGTGTGTCGCCTTTATCAGGAAGGAGTGAATCTCTCAACTTTGTAGCGCTGTCCTCGAACAGCCTTGCGATGGACTCTGTAGTCACATGTCTGGGTACAGATATAACAATATCCGTTGCACTCTCTTCGAGCCTGTACTCATTTCCAATCTCTTCATTAACTTCAACTCCCAGGAGATCTACTACAGTCTCAATGTTTCCCTCGTCATCCTCAACTTCACGGCCACCTACCTTGTCCAACTTAAACAAAGCCTGGCGCTTCTGCCGCTCTTCAGTATGATGCCGTTTCATTGCTTCCTGCAGCTTTGCTTTAAGAATTGGGAGCTTTTCAACTGGCTTTCTCTGAATTATCTCATCAGTTGTTTCAGCAGACACAATGACAGATACCACATCTGCCTTTAGCTCCTCCTTTCCATCTGCCATTGTCCCTTTGCGGATGATATTTAGGTTAACTTTCCTCTCAAACACAGGCTTGGCTTTATGCAGGGAGTGCTTCAGAAAACGCTCTTTCCAAACTTCTAGTTCTTTATTTTGCTTATGTTCATCCAACTTAACAAATGGGCCATCATCGGGGCACCAACAGGGCTTTTCCAGCTTGGAAAGCTTTGCTTTATGTTGTTTTGGTACCGGATATTTAGAGGTCTCCTCAACAGTCTGAGAATCCAGTAGGGGCACAGGGATTTCCTGCTGGAATTCACAAGTAGGATCTACATCTTCGCTTACAGGCCTCGGAATGGACTCTGGCTTATCCACCTGGTCCTCCGAATCCACTGTGTGCCAAGCCCTGGGTGGCTCATCAGAACTCTTGGCAGGCTCACTTCCTCCAACTTTAGTTCCTTCTAATACCTCGCCCGTACAAGCCTGTGATGCTTGGGTGGAATTATTTGCATACCCTTTAGATTTTTCTGCTGGAGCAGAGTCTCTTGTTTTGACTTCTTTTTTATCACTCATTACCAACTTGCGTTCCAAACTGCATGGCTGATACTTTGTTGATTTAATAAGCTGCAAGTCATACCCTTCGCAAGGTGGCCTTGGCCGATGCTTGAAGAAAGCATGAATGCTTTCTGCAGGCAGTTCCTTTGCTGCCTCCTCCATCAGATATGCAAATTCTTCTTCTTTACCATCAGCAGGGATGATTTCAGGGAGTTTTTCGTCAAGTGGTGGCACATTTTCAATTGTGCCAATAATTTCAAAGCCCACAGTATTCGTTTCCATAATGTCTACTACATGATGTACAGTTTCTGCTTCTACAGACAGCTTTGTACTTTCTGCCACTGCTTGAAGGATGTGATCAACAGGCTTCTGTTGTTCTTCCACCCTCTTTGCCTTGTCGCTTTCCTCTGGCACAGGTGTAGCTTGTCCAGCTTCCTTAAGTGGCGTGTGCTCCAGTTTTGATACAGGAACAGTCTTTTCTAAGGTGTACACATCGGACACTGGCCTAGCAACACTTTCTAGCTGGTCTCCATTAGACGCCTCTTTGTTACTTTCCCCACTGTCTAAGGTCAACAGTGGTATTCGTCGGGGCTTCTGTCGAAATTGAGAGATGTTCTCCTCTTTATCACTGTGTGGCCGCTCCCACACCACTGATTCGTTCGGCTTAGGCTTTGGGGGACATATCCTCCGCTCCCAAATAGGCATCAATTTCTCATTCCTGTAGGACACTGGGTAGTCCTCGAATGTCGGCTTCCTCCGCCATGCAGGGATATACTCGGGCCTCATTTTACCGTGGGCTTGTCTTTGGAGCCTTACAAAACGCTGTTTCTCCTCCTCTAAGGCCATTCTATCTGCACCAGCAGGCTTTTTGGGGCTCTCAGCGACCTCTTTGGGGCTCTCAGCGACCTCTTTGGGGCTCTCAGCGACCTCTTTGGGGCTCTCAGCGACCTCTTTGGGGCTCTCAGCGACCTCTTTGGGGCTCTCAGCAATCTCTTTGGCTGGATCGGCCGACTCTGCGGGCTCTCTCTCCGACTCTGCGGGCACTCTCTCCGACTCTGCGGGCACTCTCTCCGACTCTGCGGGCACTCTCTCCGACTCTGCGGGCTCTGGGGAGCCTTCTGCGGCGTCCTCTGCGGACTCTGGGGTGCCTTCTGCGGCCTCACTCGCGGCTCCTGCCGTCTCACTCATGGCACTGCAACTGGTGGCTTTTTCCACTCACGGTTTCTCCTTGTTTACTACTAGGTGAGGTTTGGTTGGCCTTCCCTTAACAGGGAAACTGTATCTTATACTTGGCCCGACAAGTATGTCTCTTGGGTAGCGATACGCTTGTCTGGCAAAAAAATTCCAGGGGTGCGCTCTCTGTACTTTCTTTACTCCTATACGATCAAGGATCTCCTCTTTCAGGGTGCAATAATTGGTTGCCATTTCTTCAGGCAAAAACCCATACGCTTCCTGTGCTTCTCCACACAGATAGGGACCCAGGACTGTGGCCCAATGCTGTTTAGGCCACCCTTCCCTGGTAGCAATCTTCTCAAAATTCAGGAGGTAGGTTTCTACATCATCTTGAGCTGTCATTTTCTTTAGAAAGCAATTAGGGTTCATAACCCGGCTTGATTTTGGACACACATTGTTCTCTGTAGATCTCAATCGCTGCAGCTGCACTTTCTGTGCTTCTAAAGACTCTCTCATCTGTACCCTGTCGACTTCCATTTGTCTCTGCCATTTATCTGTGGCCTCTCTAAATCTTGCAGTAACCTCTCCAAAACCTTTATCTTCCTCTTTTGCGGCTTGGATGCTATGCTCTGCAATCATTTCTCTCTTTTCTGACGGGCTCTGACCAAGCTTAGCAGCCAGCACTCTGTTCAACTCGGCTTGCTGGTTGTTCAACCCCCGCTGGGCTTCTATAAAAGCTTTAAAGGCCTCTTCCATATTTATGCTGTACGGTGGGCTGTCTTCTTCAACACAGACATTTTTCAATCCCACAAATGACACCAGTGTGATCAGGATGGCCGCATATAGCGGTGGTTTCTTGAAATGAGGGCTGATACGGCTTGGAAGTGCAGCAAATTGGTTTATTTACAGAAAAGAAAATAACGGCTGTAGCAGTAGCTCTGCTTCAATTAACGGAAAACAAACAATTATGTCTCCGTGAGGTGGGAGAATGCCACCTTGTGGCCAGGTATATACAGTCCTTTAAACTTGGGAGTAGTGCCACCTTGTGGTCAGGAAGTAAACAGTCTCTTTACTGGGGTAGTGCCACCTTGTGGCCAGGAAATAAACAGTCTCTTTACAGGTGAGGGTCCCAGCGAGATTAGGTCGCCCTCTTCAGCCACCTCTGGGACCCCGCTCCACTCTGGGTCACAGCTCCGCTCTGTGGGACATAGCTCTCCTCTCTAGCTCCTCGCTCTGTGGGACACAGCTCTCCTCTCGGGAACACAGCTCTCCTCTCGGGGACACAGCGCTCCTCTCTCGGACACAGCGCTCCTCTCTGGGACTCAGCGCTCCTCTCTGGGACTCAGCGCTCCTCTCTGGGACTCAGCGCTCCTCTCTCGGACACAGCGCTCCTATCTCATACACAGCGCTCCTCTCTCGTACACGGCGCTCCTCTCTGGGACACGGCGCTCCTCTCTGGGACACGGCGCTCCTCTCTGGGACACGGCGCTCCTCTCTGGGACACGGCGCTCCTCTCTGAGACACGGCGCTCCTCTCTGGGACACGGCGCTCCTCTCTGGGACACGGCGCTCCTCTCTGGGACACGGGGCACCTCTCTGGGACACAGCGCTCCTCTCTGGGACACGGTTGCGGGTGAAGCATAGGGCCCGCCCGTCTCTCCCGTATGCTTCACCCCACTTCTCTTTAACTTCACTTCTTCCCTGGGGCATAATATTTCATCAACAACCGTGCTTAGGCCTTTAAGGCAAAACTCTGCCTGGGAATCCTCACTTATTCCCTTCACTTACTTGGCTTCCTTGTGACTTCTCCTCCTGAGTCTGAAGTCAATCTTCCAGCTCATACAACTTGCTGTAGTCCCCGTTCTCCCAGTAACAGTCGCTTGGTGATCCTTTACAGGGTAGTTCACAACTTCACTGTATATCCACACCAGATCACCTTCCACTCTGTGCTTGTTCCTCTCAGCAGCACAGCTGCCTAGGGCCTAGTCAGCCCCTCCTCCCTTTCCATGCCTGCTTTCCAGTCTTTTAAAGGGGAGTTGCTCCAATTAGGAGTTCTTTCAGAAGTGTTAACTCCTTCACTTCTGACAAGAACTCACACTCCACTTGCTTGTCATCACTTCCGAGGAGCAAACGATCATGTGTGTGTGTGTGTGTATCTATGTATATGTATATATATGTATGTGTGTATATATGTATGTATTATCCATGCTGATTATAGCCAGTAAGCTTGAAACAGCTGTACATGGATTGGCTAATCGGCCTGTGTTTATTCCAACCTTGGCGGTTTAGGATGAGGAGGGGGTTTAGGATGAGGAGGGGGGTTTAGGATGAGGAGGGGGGTTGAGTATGAGGGTGGGGGGTTGAGGAGGAGGATGGGGGGTTGAGGAGGAGGATGGGGGATTGAGGTTGAGGAGGGAGGTTGAGGAGGGGGGTTGAGGAGCAGGGTTGAGGATGAGCAGGCAGGGAAGGACACAGGGTAGGGAGAGGGGGGAAGAGACACAGGTGAGGGAGAGGAGGGGAAGAGACACAGGGGAGGGAGAGGGGGGAAGAGACACAGGGGAGAGATATTTCCAACATATAGAAAATACAATTCACATTTATCTTTAGTCTACAAAAACCTTTAACTCTCAGCCACAAGCCAAATACAGCATCCCAAAAGTGGTGGACACAAAACAGGATAGTCCAAGAAACATTGCTAACATATACAAAATGGAATTAACATTAATGTTTAATCTACAACAAACTATAACTGTAACCCAAAACTAAAATCCACCAATTTAAAAGTGGAGCACAATAAACAGCATAACATAACAAATCATGATAACAGATACACTATTAAAAAAAAGAATACTGTTTTATGCCCAACAAACTACTACAGTAAAAGAATAAGAGAATTACACCAGTGGTCTACACAAAACACCATACTAATCAATTACAGCCAGCACTGTACGCTTTCTCACACACTCTCAAATCAATAACATTTTACACACAAGAAAGAAACCAAATATCAGAACACATTGCTTTGCAAAAAAAGAAACCATGCTATTCATCAACAATAAATTCTAATCAAATAACATTTATCTTTCTCTTTTACAACAGACACTGCGTGAAGACTGTCGCACGAAGATTTCCAACACCGGATCCAGTGATATTCATCTTGAAATCACACTTCCAACAAGGTACAGTACCACAAGAAAAAAAAAAAATATATATAATGAGCACGTTTGTTGTGCAGCAATGTCAAGAGAAAAAATAAAATAAAAAAACCCTAACTTCAATCTATGAAACAAAATGTGCCCAAGATAAAACAGCACTAGTACAAGAAATAGTGAAAACACATCCAAAATTCAACTATAAATTCTCTGTTCAGGGCCCTAACCTACAACATTAAGCACGAAACCTAAACAGACACAGAAAATAGGATACTATAACAAATACTAATAATACCTACCAAAGAACAATACAAACCTTCTTTTTACACCCACACCATATAAGCCTCTAACTAAAATATAAGGGTACTATAACAACAATCACCTACAGCACAAATTTCAAAGACCAATATATTACTACCATTTTTTGGCCTCTACTATGCCTCTAAGGCAACCCTACAAACCTACAAGATAAAAAGCAGTGAACAACCAAAACATTTTTTTTTAAATAACACATACTCATTTAACACTATAAAGCTACTACATCTACAATGATCTATAATGCAATTACCTTGGCTCTGCTATGTCTCTAAGACAAAAATGAAAACCTACAAGATAAAAAGGAACACCAAAAAATAACACATACTAATTTAACACTATAAAGCAAATTCATCTACAATGACCTATAATCACATACAAAAAAGTAAATTTAGAATCACAACAGTGTTGCAACAAAAACATTACAGTAACAAAAAACACAAACAAGCACTTCCAAAACAATTTAACATCACAAACTAAACTAATGATACATTTTTTTCATTTACAGATTAAGATGGCTGATAACGAGACCAAACAGGAAAAGATAAGACGTCAAGCTAGAGAACGACAACAAAGATGGGCAAAAAAGCAGACGCCAGAGCAGAAGGAAATTCGATGAGAAAAAGAACGGAAAAGACGTGCAAGCAAAAGACTATCAGCTGAAAAAATAAAAGCTACACCGAAAAAAGCAACTAAAAAACAAAAGCATTTAGAACCTGTTCCTGAACCATCGCATAACATTTCAAATGATGAATTACAAACTCAAATTGATATATGCTCTTCAAATTGTCATTTACTTAAGTCTTTAGCAGTAGAGCTTCATAATTGTGGTGACATGAATATTCTCTGTCAGTTTTGTGAGGCTTATCATTTTAAACAGGAAAGACCCAGAGATGGACAGTTCATTAGTTGCTGTCGTCAAAAAGGCAAGGTCAAACTTCCAGAAAGACAACAATTCCCAACATATTTAAAAAACATTATGACTGAACCTACTTTTCAAAACTACAAAAATTTCAAAACAAACATAAGATCATACAATAGTGCCATATCCTTTGCATCTATGATCGGCAACATTAGCTGCTAATGTACCAGGACATGGCCCTTACTGCTTTAAAGTCCAAGGCCAAATTTACAGTTGTACTTCCCATTTACATCCAGAGGAAGGAGAGCAAAGAAAGTTTGCTCAACTATATGTTCTAGATACAATGGAAGCTGTTGACCAACATATGCAGCTGCAAGAAAATAAAAAATGCTTACACAGTTTTTATAGAGCTAGATCAAATTATGGCCAATAACCCCCACACTCAAGCTTATAAAAAAATGGCAGAAGTAGAAAAGGAACAACAACTTCATGCAGAAAGACATCAATTACCAATCCCAATGGTCAATATGGTGCTTAAAAGAGATAGACATACTGATAAACGCCGTTATAATTTGCCAACATCAAATGAGGTTGCAACGGTGTTTCAAAATAATAAAGGAGAACGACCATATCAAAGAGACATTAGAATATATCCCAGAAATGAGGAGCAACCATTCATTAATATCAGTATCTTAAGTACTAATTTAGATCCAATGACATATCCCATTTTTTTTTTCACACGGAGAAGCATGTTGGCAACCAAAATTAACCCTTCCCAGTTACCCAAATTCTAAAGTACGAGTGCAAATTAATATTTCCATGCTTGAATTTAAAGTAGCTCAAATTGCCATTCGAAATACATTCAATCCAATTTAATGTGGTGGAAAACTAACACAAAAATTGATTATTGATTCCTATTTGCAAGTTGAGGCCAATAATTTAAACTTCATATAATATCAACAAGATAAACTACGTGTAGAACAGTATTGTGGATTAATGGATTATGTCGCTGAGGTTGCTACAAGCAGAGACATGACAGCTGGCAAAGCCATAATTTTACCATCTTCTTTCCAGGGATCTCCTCGCAATATGCGAGAAAGATACAACGATGCCATGGCTATTGTCACCAAATTTGGTAAACCAGATTTATTTATTACATTTACATGTAATCCCCAATGGCCAGAGATTACACAAAATGTACTTATTGGCCAAACTGCTTCTGATAGAGCAGATTTAGTAGCCAGAGTTTTGAAAATTAAATTAAATTAATTAATACGTGACATCACTATAACTCACTTATTTGGCAAATGTCTTGCTTATGTTTATACAATTGAATTAGAAAATAGAGGGCTTCCACATGCACATCTTCTTATAAGCCTTCAAGAAAAAGATAAGTTAGATACTGGTGACAAAGTGGATTCAGTCATTATTGCTGAACTAGCAGATCCAGAACTATATGGTAGACTATATGAGATTGTAACTCATCGGATGATTCACGGACCGTGTGGAGATGTTAATACACAATCACCATGTATGGAAAATAATAAATGTCCAATAAAATTTCCAAAAGATTATAGAGACAAAACTTATGCCAATTGTGATGGCTAGCCATTATATAGAAGAAGAGAGGGACAAAGTGCCATTATTCGTGGGAAAAACGTAGACAATAGATATGTGGTACCATACGATCCACATTTACTTATGAAGTATAATGCACACATTAATGTAGAAGCCTGCACTTCCATCAAATCCATTAAATATGTCTACAAATATATTTACAAAGGCTATGATGCAGCTACTGTAGTCGTCAAAAGTGCAGACAATACCGAAAGCACTGAGTTAGTTACATGATGAACTTGCATCTCATGTAGATGCTCGCTATGTCAGTGCGCCAGAAGCTATGTGGCATCTTTTAAAATTTGAAATGCACGATAGATCACATGCAGTATATAGATTAGCTGTACATTTGCCACAAAGACATTTCGGGTATTTCCATGCTGGAAATTAAACTAATGCATTGGCACAAAGTGAGCATCGTCACACTACACTAACTGCATGGTTTCAATTAAATTCAACAGATTCGCAGGCAACACAATTCTTATATTTTGAAATTCCATATCATTATGTTTTCGTTAATGGTTTATGGAGACCAAGAAAAACCAGAGGAAATAAAATAATATCAAGAATTTACACGGTCAGTCCAAGAGACCTTGAACGTTTCTGCTTACGACTACTACTTTTAAATGTTCCTGGTGCACAAAGTTTTGAACACTTAAGAACTATTAATGACATAGTATATGAATCCTTTCATTTAGCTGCGTGACATAGAAACTTACTAGCTGATGATACAGAATGGGAAAGATGTCTAGAAGAAGCAGCACTATGTCAAATGCCACGGCAGATGAGGGATCAATTTGCATTCATTTGTATCTTCTCAAATGCTCCAAATGCATTAGCTTTGTGGGACACATTTAAAAGTGATATGGCTGAAGACTTTATGCAACGATACAATGAGCCCATTGCATACTTAAAAGCATTAATGGAAATCCAGGAACTATTTGTAACTCATGGATTAAGTTGTGCAAGTTTTAATCTGCCTGATCCAGGTCTTATAGACAACATAA
Source organism: Discoglossus pictus (assembly GCA_027410445.1). Taxonomy (NCBI): domain Eukaryota; kingdom Metazoa; phylum Chordata; class Amphibia; order Anura; family Alytidae; genus Discoglossus; species Discoglossus pictus. Next base: position 287,946,828 of record CM050163.1, read on the forward strand.
ACTTTGCAGACTATGACATTCAACTACAAGCAGAAAGGACACAAGAAAGACTTGCAACTTTAAATACATTACAATTGCAAGCATTTAATGCCATAAAAAATGCACTAGATGATAACATGGTCAAAGAGAGTTATTTCTATCTTGATGGACCTGGCGGGTCAGGAAAAACCTATCATCATATAATTTATTAATGAGTTTTGTACGAGCACAAGGTCAAATAGCACTCACATTTGTCACCACTGGAATTGCTGCACTTTTGTTAGAAGGTGGAAGAACTGTGCATAGTGGATTTAAACTGCCAGTGCCTATTTTAGAAGCATCATTGTCAGATATTCGGATGACATCATTACAAGCAAAAAAACTGAAAAAAAGTAAATTAATTATAATAGATGAGGCTACAATGATATCATGCTATGCCCTCCAATGTATTGACAGTTTGCTTTGTGAAGTCATGGATAATACTTTCCCATTTGATGGAAAGGTAATGTTGCTTGGTGGCAATTTTAGACAAACATTACCTGTCATTGTACATGGAAATCGAACCAACATTATCGAAACCTGTATAAAGTCAAGTACACTATGGAAACATTTTACCCATCTTCAATTACAACAAAATATGAGATCAGAAGGACAAAATGATTTCAATGATTGGCTTATTAAAATTGGAGAAGGAAATACAGAAAAAATACCAAATTTACCTGACGACACTGTGCACATCCCACCTCATATGATTTGTGAACAAGATCTTATATCGGCTATATTCGAAAGTACAATAAATACCGAGGACTATTCTAAACCTGCCAACAAAGTCATACTAACATGCAAAAATAAGGATGCATTGATCCTCAATAACGAAATCTTTAAAAAAATGAATGCACCCCAAAAAAATTATCACAGTGCTGATTCTGTACTTGCTGATGACAAAGAAAGTCAGGCAAACTTTTCCACTGAATTCTTAAACTCATTAACTCTTTCTGGAATGCCACCACATATTTTGCAGCTAAAGAAAGGTGCAATTGTCATGTTACTGCGAAATATGAACCCCAAAAAAGGCCTATGCAATGGGACAAGATTAATTGTTCAACAATTAAAGGACCATTTCATAAATGCTGAAATTTTAACTGTTACCCAAGGAGAGAGAGTTTTCATACCAAGGATAGATTTAGCACCAAGTGAAAGTAGCCTCCCTTTGATACTTCAAAGAAGACAATTTCCCATCATTATGGCATTTGCCATGACCATTAATAAATCACAAGGACAAACTTTCAAATCTGTGGGTATTTTCTTAGAACAACCAGTATTTGCACATGGCCAATTGTACGTTGCCTTATCATGGTGCAAAAATCCACAGGCTATTAAAGTTTACATTGAAAACAATGAAAGTCAAGGTGATTTATTAGAGGATGGACGCATTTTTACTAAAAACATTGTCTACTATGAAGTACTGTAACTTTCAATCAAACAAACACAACCCATGTTAAACAAATTCAAAACAAAACTCACAAATCAACTCAAGCACAATCTAACCACAAAAAATAAAGAAAAATTATAGATAACCATCCGTTTCTTAAAAAAATTCATTTTTACGGCACTAAAATTATTTTTACACCACCAATATTTCCATATTAAACTCCATACAATGGCAAAACACATATAGAACAGTGGGTACACATCGCGGAAAAACTTTAACGTCTCGCGTTCTCTATTTAGAGAACCATTTTTCCACAGAGGAAACTCTATGTGCCATTTTAAACAATTACTACACCAACAAACAAAGGTCAACCATTCAAAACCACCAATGAATAAATAATTTAGTCATAATTCATGCAAGTACTGTTTATGCATGATTAGCCATACACAAAACACTTGCCTTCCATTATTGAAAAAATTATGTTCAAATGTTAATTAACTATGTTACTGTTTATAACGTTACAAGTTTGACAAAAAATAATTTAAAGTTCCTTACTTAGACATATTACAAAGTTCAAGTTTGACAAAAAATACTTTAAAGTTCCTTACTTAGACATATTACAAAGTTCAAGTTTGACAAAAAATACTTTAAAGTTCCTTACCTAGACATATTACAAAGTTCATGTTAACAGCAGAAGCACGTTTTCAGACACAATGTAAATGTTGTATTTCATGTTAAATATTAATCCAGGAAGTAATCCGATCGCCAGTTAATGGGGTCAGGAAGGAATACATTTTTTTCCCGCTTTGATACAATTGGCTATGTTTCAAAGAGGGTTTTTACTGTTTGTCTTCCTCTGGATTTAGTGTATATTTCAGTTAACAGTTCTTGATCTACAAGTTGCATGTTAAAAAAACATTAGCTCAAGTTTACAATACTTATTAATCTAAAGTTCAACTGTTCTTACATTCAAATGTTAACACTTTTACTACAAAACTCTTTAACAGTTCCTCAACAAGAAAATAAAATGTTCCAAAAATAAACATGTTTAATATAATAATTGTACTTATTTCCACATAACTACAAGGTTACAAGTCTCAAATACATATATTACTAACTAAACAAATTTACAAACATAAACATCTCATTGCCGTCATTTTTTGACGGGCAAATTGCTAGTATATATATATATATATATATATATATATATATATAAACAATCTACCGGTGTCAATCAAAAAGCACCATGAAGACAGTTATTGTATTCCAGTTGGACACCATTTCACCCAGGAGAATCACTCCATCCAGAACCTCAAAATAAAAGTATTTAGAGGGAATTTCAGAACTATCCAACAGAGGAAAACTTTTGAATTAAAAATGATTTCATTTTTTAATACCAAGGATATGGGGATTAATATTGACTTAGGCTTTCTGGCCCACTATCTTAATGTCTTATAGCTCACACACATTCCACATGCCTCCCCCTTCTATTGCTGCTTTTGTAAACTGCATGCGATGCTGAAATGTATTGCTCTTTATTTTTACTCTGCTGTGTTCTACAACCTGATCTATAGACTTACATACTAACCCATCAGGACATTATTCACAATGCTGGTCTGTTTCTGTTTCTCATTTAACTCTGCCCAATTAATTTTGTTCTTCTTGTTTTTCCAATTGTTTTCCCTTTCCTCTCTTTCTGTTTTTAGTTCATATTACTATCAGTTTTGCTTTTTGACTTGATAAAGAGAGGATCTTCTCTCAAAAGCTCGTCGCTATATTATGAATATGTTTCTCCAAAAAAAAAGGTATCACTGCAATATTCGGATCATTCATCTAACTACAGGAGTGCTGTTGAGAAGGCACAAACATATCTGCAGCCCCTATGTCCTCCTCCGCCTAGCCACAGGGCCCACCTCCTCCACGGCCTGCGGCCGTCTCCCTGCTAATAGTGGTGGTGGGGAGGCGGGGGGATGCAACCCCCCAGGAGGCAGGGGCACAACAAGTGGCTGAGGCATGGTGGGAGGAGAGGAGGGGCTGGGCTGCTGGTGGATGCCTCCGAGGTAGAGGAGGCAGGGCTGGGGACCAGTCCCATTCTTAGCAGCCCTGCCAGGTATGACTCTGTCATCAGGTGATGCTTCCTCTCCTCCCTAGTGCACCTTGCCTGGCTGAGCAGTACCTCGGCATGATTGGCAGAGATGCTGGCCTGGATCCTCTGTAGACGGTCTAGTTGCTGGCGCATGAGGGCCAGCATCTCCGTCTTCGCAGCCTGGCTTGGTGGGGATGGAGGTCTTTGGGGTGTTGCTGGGTGAGGAGGTGGGGATGATGGAGTGGGGAGGGTCTGGGGCCCGGGTGGAGCCTGGGGCGATACCTGAGGTGGTGTGGGTGTGCCCAGGCCAACACACTGCTGTGTGGGGAAGAAGGTGGTGGCTGGCTGTGCTGGTACCCAAAAGTCCAGTTGGAGGGCCCTGGCGAAATATGTAGTCTTTCAGGGCGGTTACCCCACCACCCAAATGACCTCCTCCTCGAAGCCAGGGCCTTAAGTTCCTCCTCTTTGCGTCGGTTCCTACTGGGCGGGTACTTGCTCCTCCAAATCCTGCTCAGATGGAGCAGACGCCCCCGCCTCTGGCTCACCACTGGACCCAGACCTCCTCCTGGATCCTGAAAGATAGTAATGAACACATAACAATGTATTATTCATCATACTAATGACATATAACTTTCTTTTCTACCTATCTGACATCTAGGCTTGAAACTGGGTGATTCTCCTAATTGCAACTCAGATTAGCTATCATATGCTAGATTTGATCTATTCTTTGGTTTATGGTGTTGATCGTTCTTGGCTTCTAACGCTATCTTGAATCCGGCTGCGTTCTGTAACTGCATAGGCTGCAGTGGGCACGCCAATAAATGGACTATCTGTTACTTGATAACGGTTGTTGTGCCCAGGAATGACAGAGATTTGTCAGCTTTGTGGATTTAATGACGCATCCATCTATCCCTTGTTAATTCCATGGAGCTGACATGTCAGTGTCCTTGTTGGTCATCATGTACATGTGTAGTGTGTGTGATGCACATGAGGTGGCATGTTAGTGTAAGTGATATTCACCTGACATGGAGGCTGGGTCCTGCTGGGCCACCGGGCCTGAAGCTCCAGCAGCGGGCGACGGTCTCAGAAGGTCCCTTACAACCCTCTCCCACTAATTATAGGTCACGCTGCAGTCTCTGTCCTCCTTAGCCATTATCCTCCTCACCTTGGCCTTGATGTCATCTAATCTGTACTTGACCGACCTCACATCCCTTGGCGCTGTGCCTACCGCAGTAACTACTGCAGCTACCTGCCCTAGGCCCTGGCTTCACTTCCCTCCCCTCTGCAAGAATGATGGGGCTGCCACAGATAGCACCGAGGAGGAACACATTCTCCCGATGAGTATAATTGCGGGCCCTGTGCTTGCCCCTAGCTTCTTGCCCTGTGGACGGGGACCCTTGCCTCCCTTACCTGCCCCTGTCCCTTCCACAAACTACCACCCTCCCTGGGATCAGGCCCCTTCCTCTCTGTCCCTCTCCTCTGTGTGCCTGACGCTCAAGCTCCCCTTCGACCCCCCACCTCCTCCTCTGCACTCTCCTCCTCGCCCTCCTCCACCTCCTCTCCCTTCTCCTCACCCCTCCTCCCTCCATTATATCCCAAAATGAAAATAAAGATAAATAAAAAAATGTTTTACTGTATATGTCTGTTGTAAAAAAAAAAATATGTGTGTGCTACGTGTTATTATTAACTGTTGGGGGATGGGATGTGGGGGATGGGATGGGGAGGGAGGGTTTGTGTGTGGTGTGACCTAACTCTATATGTCTCTATGGGTGTTATTTAAACTATGTGTATTGCAAATATGTGTAATCAGTAAATATGTGTAAGCAAGTATTAAGTGTACATTCGTATGAAATAGAATATAAATCAATAAAATCGCAAACTGCCTCTCTCAAATCTCTCCTACACTTTCTACAATAGAACCCTCTGTTAATCATCTGTGGCTAGACCGCTTTCTATTGGTGTCGCATTACGTTATATCTCAATTGGATCGTAACAGCCAATTGCATCTTGGCCAGCCTCTTAACAGTTTGCAGCCGTGGGAGGGATTTATGGGCTTGAGGCATAGGCCCATAACTTGCGCCCTTCAGCAACTGAATAGCATCGCAATCGGAGATGAACGGGAGCCCGCAACTCACTTGCAGGCATTTTGGCTGTCTGCGATAGAGTTGCGGGCTTTGAATTGAATGTGGCCCCAAGTTTGTGAGTGTTTTATCTTATAGGGTGTTATTGTAAAAAGGCCATTTCTACATAAGATCTTAAGCTCAAAGACAGAGTTCTCTACTGTTTTTCAATGCATTAATATTGTATTTTGCTATGTATTTAACCACTGTACGTAGATAGAAAATATATTGACATGTTGTTAATAATAATAATAATAATAATAATAATAATAATAATATAAATATATCACATATATAGTTGTCATAACTGCAGGTTGTCCAACGTTGTTGCTAACGCTGCGGTCCTCGCGAAGGGCTGCCGTGGCTGGCATGGAGCGCCGAAGGCGCTCCTTGCCAGCAACGGAGGGTTTGCGGAGGTGGAGGCTCCAACCGCGACTGCAAAATTTACCGACTTAGCATCCACACATACGGGCCTCGTGAGTTAGAGAAAAAAAATTACGACTTCGCACAAATACGACATTACCACCCGAAACCCGCGAACATGAAAACATTCAACACACACAAAATACACACAACAAACACATAAAAAGCTTCCCCACAGCAAGGGGGAGCACCCAGCACCTCTAAAAGTGAAGTTACACCGCAATTTAAGTCGAAATTTAAGAGTTTAGACGCACGAAAACCCTTAAGCGAGAGAAAAAATGGCCGCCGGAAAAAAAACGAAAACTAGGCTAAGCATGCAAAACTACTACACTTACTCGCAAAACCCAACTAACACTTAATGCGGAACGTAACACACAGTATGCGGCACATACAAGACACCATTTCACATAAAACAGAGAACTATTACACGCAAAATGGTGGCTGGAACGCAAATTGAAGCTTGGAACGCAAATTGCGCATGCGTATTGCGTGCTAACGCTTTGAACCTCCTCAAAGTTTATAAATACTGCCCACTTTCCAGAAAATTCTACATTTCGCCTCAGGTGATGAACAGTGTGACTGGATAGTTCACTGTTGCCGTTACTTCAGGAGAGAATTCTGTCAGTATTTACTACTTTACAGTCTGCAAATTACAACATAGGTGAGCTATAATACATTTCATTAATTAACAAATACCCAAAATAAAAAGACTCAAAAATGACTTGCAAAAAAAAAAAAAACAACTGCATTGATGTCTACTTTTTAAAGACACACATCTCACATGTCTATGTGCCCTAGCACAATCACAATTCAACTGCAAAAAAAGGCCAAAATAGATTCAACTCCCAGCCATTTCAAGAAATATAATCATTTCAGCAAAATAAAATGTGATCATTACAGATTTTGTCTGCAGCTAATTACTATAATTGTATCTACATTTTCAACAGACTCACTGAGGATTTTGCAGCGTGGAGTGTGAAAACAGAATTATTTACAACAACACATAGAAAGAAGAAGAGGTAAGATACAAAAATACATTGCATTCACTAAAACACCATGCTCTTACAAAACAACCACTAAATATATCACTAACAATTTACTTTGCTCTTTTCAAATAGACACTGCGTGAAGACTGGATCATCAACATTGGCAGCAGGGGATCCTCTGTCATTGATACACCAAGAAGACTTCAATCAAGGTATAGTATAAGAAAATTTACTATTTGCTGCCCGCCAATCTGAAATTGAAAATAATAACAAACAACAAGCCCCTAATACTAATTACAGCCAACACAACACATCACAATTCCAAAAATAAGAATAACACATGCAAAATAAAATTAGACATCTTTGGCAGGCAAAAAAATCTGAGCCAAAACCATGAAAACAAATCCAAGTAGCGGACACAAAACAGGATATTATAACAAATACTACTATCATATACAAAATAGAAGAATGATTCACATTTAGCCTGCAAGAACCTGTAAACCTAAAGCATAACCCAAATCTAAATCTCAAAATTGGTGCACACAAACCAGGAAAGTCTAACAAATCTTGCTAACGCAAAAAAAATGCAACAACCACAATTCCAAAAATAAGAATAACACATGCAAAATAAAATTAGACATCTTTAGTAGCCAAAAAACTCTGAGCCAAAACTATAAAACAAATCCAAGTGGCAGACACAAAATAAAAATATTATAACTAATACTGCTAACATATACAAAATAGAAGAAGGATTCACATTTAGCCTGCAAGAACCTGTAACCCTAAAGCAAAACCTAAATCTAAATCACAAAACTGGTGCACACAAACCAGGAAAGTCTAACAAATCTTGCTAACTCAAAAAAAAGGCAACAACCATTCCTGTTTACTCTGCAACAAACTGTAAGCCTAACCCAGAACGGAAATTACTCATCCCAAAAGTGAGGGACACAAAACAGTATAGTATAACAAACATTTACAACACATACACAATTCAAAAAACAACAAGCCTATTTTGTCTGCAGAAAACTACAAGACTAAACCAAGAACACTATTAGAACTGTGCCCTACACAAAACAGGATACTACTAAATAATTGCAAGTGCTCAACCCTTTCACACACACTTTCAAATATGCACTCTTTTACAGACAAACAGGAAAACAACTATGCAAAAACATTCGCTTACAAAAAATAAGATGCTGTTGTTCAAATCGATATTTCCCTCAAATTTCTCTTGATCTTTTCCAACAGACACTGCGGGAAGACTGTTGCACGAAGATTTGCAGAACCCGATACAGTGACAACAACAAACAACTGACACTTACAATAACAAGGTATAGTACAACAAGTACAAAAAGAGAAACTATAACAGCATGTTTGCTAAATACCAAAGTCACAAATAAAAAACAAAGAAATAAGAATAAAACAGTAACAAGAATAATACAGATAGAATAAGGCTTTAAAACAACATGAAATTACCAAGCAATTTGGATTATTTTTGATCTACAAGACCAGATGCAGTGACTGAACAGTCTGGATTGCTCTGGCACTGTGCAGCAACTTTTGGACTTCACTTTAGCACAGATCTACTGGACTGAAAGATACTGGATGGGGCACAATCAACAACTATTGGAAAGGTGTCTGGTGAGTCTAAACCCCAAAGGGGACCCTTTTATGTCATCCTACCCCAGCTAGACCCCAGCTCACCTACCCAGGGAAGGGCCTCTTGATTGGAGATATAAAGTGGAGCACAACATATAATTTTTCACTTCATAAAAATTAACAAGCACTTTATATGGGTTACTACTGAAAGCTAACACAGGGTAAAGCTAGCAATAGCCCTGCAACTATACACAGACACTGGTGGACATAGAAAAAAAAGGGATTGAAGTGCATTCAATGAACTTCTACACCAATCTGGGATCATAAGGAGCAAGTGAAGTTGTACTCCCACACCCCAGGGACTGTACCTTTACAGCATCTCATTGCTGGGACACATATGTTTGCAACCATCAGTAAAAGCTCTGTTTATTAAATCCTAATTGTTGCTGGACTCTAATCAGCAAAGCAATTGAAGCAAAACTGCCACAGCCAAATATAATGAACTGTTTAAGACAAGGAATTTACTTTTTTTTTCCTCAATCCCTTATCATCTTAACTTGTTTATGTTATACGAGATAAAGGGATCGGCTACACTTGTTGTATAAGTTTGCTGATGACTACTCCCTGTATAAAAGACAGCTCAACACTACCACCAAGTGGCAGCTTACGGAAATTACATGCTCAGGCTTAAAAATGCAAATCAGGAATGCAATATATATATCAGTGCTTCTGAAATTCACTACAACTGACAAGCCTACTTAGGCCTCTACAACCCAGTGTCCTTTGATTTTGTTGCTATTGTCTACTGAAGTTTGTTAAGTGTGTGACTAGAGCCTGATTTGCATTCTTATGTTCTAGTCCTATTTCAAACGACAGCCAAGCCCTGATTTTTTGTTGTCAATATTTACAGCTGTGGCAAAGAATCCAACTATCATTGCCTTGGAACTGTGACACACAACTCTGCAAGTTCTTATGCCTCACTCCCCTGTGATAGGGGGCATTTTGTGACTTGTGATCTCTATGCTCTAACTAGGGCAGGGCTAGGCCCAGTGACTGACCGCCATTCTGATTTCACTAAGTGCATGCAGCTGCCTGACACCAAAAGCAGGTGGATACAATTGTTATCGGTCAAAGTAGAAAAGGGGCACCATCTACCCTACATTGGAAGTTCACATATTCTCATGTGCACAATAAAAGTATTTTATTCCTTCTTTGGCGGATCAAGCTACAATGTGGCTGGTGCTGAGCAGAGCACACTACAATACAGCCGCCCGATGGTCAAAGTGACAATTCCTGAAGCACTCTGGTAACTTACTATATCTTGGGGTCTAATGGGATGCACATATATTCAGTTTACTGCAATAAAGATATACAGCACTACCACCCAGAGAAATTTCAGGAATATATCATCAGTGATCTTTAAACTACATTAACTTACTACTACAAGAAATTAAGACTATCAATTACATCTGATACTTCCCTGGTCTGCCACTGCCATCTAGTGGAGGAAAGTGGTAAACCACAAAGGGACTTCCTGATAGCACAAAGCTTATGGAGCATATGTTTCACATGAGAGACTTGATATTCTCCAGGATGTAACTTCCTATTCCCATATGCCCGTTACATGGGGACACTTACAAACGCAAAAGTGACAAAATACCTTATCTTATGTCATGGCTGGAGTAGCTAAGAGAAAAAGTAGCAAGAATATACAATCTTATTACTTGCCTAGAGCATCACCCCCTGCATCTCAAAAACAACAGCCTAACTCAAAAATCACGGCAGCAACAACGATGGAGCATACATCGCCAAGCACTAAGGGTGATATCCAAGACCTCAAAGACCTGATCCTCACATTCAGGGAGGACATCAGAGCGGACATCCAAAAAGTCTCAGCAGACTTGATGTCCGAGATAAAAAGAGTGGACGCTAAAACTGACTCGCTTGAAGAGAAATATAACAAACTAAAACAATCTCATGTCAAGATTGAAGAAGAAATCTCCATGCTAAAGGAGGAGCAAGCCCGCCACTTAACATTTCAGGAAGACCTAGAAAATAGATCTCGGAGACAGAATATCAGACTGAGAAACGTACCCGAATCAGTAACTGACCTCCATCTATACATGTCAGAGCTCTGTGAGTTTCTGCTACCAAATCTGGACTCTGAGCAATACAGACTGGAACGGACCCATAGAGCTCTGGGAGGTCGTTCCACCATGTCTGAACGCCCCAGAGATATCATCGCCCGCTTCAATTACTATACAACTAAGGAAATGTTCATGAGAGCATCCAGGGGGGGGGTATCCCTGACATCGAAGGGCACAGACCAAGTGTCTTTGCGGACCTCGCTCAACAAACGTTATTCAAGAGGAAAATTATGAAACCACTCCTGGATAACATCCTGGGGCTTTCCATTTCGCCTACTGATTGCCAGGGACGGCAAGTTCTTTACCATCAGAACCCTAGAGGAGGGGACGGCCCTTCTAGCTACCTGGGGCATTACTTTAACAGATGCTCCTGGAGTTTCTGGCGACAGCCAACCCGTCGGGGAGTTGACAGAGGGTCCCCGAGGAAGAACAGTTGGTCTTAATTCTCGTGGTAGAGGTTCCAACCTCCCCTCCAGAAGACATCAAAACAGGGCCCTTGACCAGCCAGATGTGCCATAGATCCAATAACACTGTGATGTATTGTTATATGATATGTTATAGTTAGGTTCTACCTCTTATTTTGATCTTCTAAAACTTGCGACCAAAATATGAACAGACATGACTAGTTAAACTCTTGCATAACTATCTGTCACTTTAGAAGAATATTTCTTCTTTTTTTTATATATAGATATTGATAGTGTCCCTTAAGGGCTTCACCATAAACACACCCCCCGACGAATCCAGTCAGTATTGGAGTCTAATACTACTGGACTCACCAATTTAATTAAAAGGACAGCGCTCGCTCTCCTTGAAGTAGTGTTATACTACGTTCCTAGTTTTGTTATATTCTAATAGTATAATTATTTTTTTTTTTTTTTTTTTATAAATTTGTGTCAACAAATTTGACGCCGGATTACTTCACAAGCAGTTTCAACCACTGTATATCGTTGTGTTCTCCTCATCCGTTCTACCCTAACATTTTACTTTACGTTTACATCAATTTGCACAGTGAAGTGACGCAGGTGGTTTCTGGACGGGGTCCCAGCGGGAGGCTCATCAGACTAGATACTCGAAGGTGGCTATAACCCTTAGTGCTCTACTAAGCTTGGCCTTGAGCCCCAGACAAACGGTGAGTCATGAATATTAATATCATTTCACATAATGCTCAGGGCCTGAATGAACCGATTAAGATAGGGGTTGCCATAAAAGAGTATCAGAGACTAGGGGGAGATGTAATATTTGTGCAAGAAACACATTTTAAGAAACTAGCGGTCCCCAAATACTGGGGGAAAGCATATAAACAAACTTTCCACTCCACTGCAACAGAAAAGAGGGGTGACTCTCCTTATTCATAATAGGCTTACATTTCGCCACACCCGCACTCAGACAGAGCCAGAGGGTAGATATGTGGCAGTACATGGCACCATTCATGACCAGAAAATTACCTTCCTTAACATATATGCGCCAAACACTGATCAGAAGCAATTCTTCACTAAGATTTCAGATCTGATTATGGGCTGGGAGCACTCCCTCCTGATCATAGGGGGGGACATGAACACAGTCCTAGATCCATCTACAGACAAATCAACTGCTACCACTAAACTCACACCTCCCATGGCTACCCAAGCTCTTAAACATATTCTCAGATCTAATTGCCTGATAGACAGTTGGAGGATAATGAACCCCACTGATCGAGAGTATACTTTTTACTCCCCCAGACATCTGTCACACTCCAGAATTGATTACCTGTTCATTCAACAACACCTATCACTAAACTTAGAAGCAGCTTCCATTCGACCCATTTCGTGGTCAGATCATGACCTGGTTCTGATCTCCCTGGCTGGACTTCTACCAGCGGGACGGTCCCCCTCGTGGGCACTAAATCCCTGCCTATTAAACGATTTAGTCCTAAGGGAAAAAATCAGCAGTGCAATTGTGGAATACTTCGGGATCAATAGTGGGGGTGAGGTAGACGGGGGAGTAGTGTGGGCAGCCCATAAGGCAGTGATTAGAGGAGTTTGTATTCAGCTAGGAGCAGCAGCGAAAAAAGCAGATAGAGGGCAAATTAGGGACCTTAATAGCAAGATCACAGAGTTACAATCACTATTTGCCAGGATTCATGATCCTAAGATCTACAATGAAATTCTGAAATACAAACACACCTTAAACACAGTGCTCAGGAAGAAGGTGGTCTCCATGCTACAACGTACGCAGGCCAGCTTCTTTAGGAGCACCAATAAACCTGACAGTATGTTGGCCAGAAAGCTTAAAGCACAGAGGGCGGACTCATTCATCCCAAAGATATTTACTAAAGGGAAAGGCCCGGTCTCTAAACCAGACCAGATTGCTGATGTCTTTCGTCAATTTTATACAGACTGTATTCCGCCCCCTCTCACTCAGGATCCTACTCTCACAAATCACAAATTGATGAATTTCTTTCTGGGATTCAGCTGCCACAAATTGAGGAATCACAGGCAGAGACCCTAGCAGACCCCATAACTGCTGAGAAAATTAAACAGGCTATTAAGGCCACGAGATCACATGCAGCACCTGGTCCGGATGGATTCACAAATTTTTTATTATAAACAATACATCGATCTCTTGCTACGGCACCTCCAAAAATTATTTAACAGTTTCCTTTCTGGTTCTTCATTCAGACCAGAATTTCTAGAGGCTAAAATTATCGTAATACCCAAAGAGGGGAAAGACCCAGCACAGTGCGGTAGTTATAGACCGATCTCGTTGATCAACACAGACCTCAAATTATATTCCAAAATAATGGCAAACAGATTGGCCCCATTGTTGCCGGACGTGATCCATCCGGACCAGGTAGGCTTCATCTCAGGTAGAGAAGCACCCGACAACACCAGGAGAATCTTTAACCTGATAGACTTGGCTACCAGAGAGGATATCCCGCTAATGCTCCTATCTTTAGACGCCGAAAAGGCATTTGATAGGATAGACTGGACTTTTATGTGGAAAACATTGGCGAAGTTTGGTCTGGGGGACGGCTTTTTGAAGGGCATTATGCCTTTATACAGCGATCCCAGAGCATGTATTATATATCAGGGATTTGTGTCCAAACAATTTAATATTACTAGGGGAACTAGACAGGGCTGCCCACTCTCCCCCTTGCTCTTCGCCCTTAGTCTTGAACCATTGGCAGCGGCAGTTAGAAATTGTCAAAACATTAAAGGAGTGCAGATTGGCCCTAATGAGCATAAGCTCAACCTTTTTGCAGACTATATCATGCTGTCACTTACAGATCCAATACCAAGCCTGCCTAATTTATTCCAATTGCTCACAGACTTTGGCAGAGTGTCAGGGTTCAAAATCAACACTAACAAGAGCATAGCCCTCAACATTACACTACCCCAAACGATGAAACAGAACTTAGAAAACAGCTTTCCCATAAAATGGGCCCCCAAACAGATAACTTATTTGGGTATTCATATTCCGCGGTCTATAGCGTTGGTATACGAGGCAAATTTTCCTCCTGTCTTTAACAGAATCAAGGCAGATATCTCCAAGTGGTCCTTCCATAACATCTCATGGTTGGGCAGAATAAATTCCATCAAGATGAATGTGATTCCCAAATTATTATACCTATTTAGGACAATCCCAACCCCGATCAGGTTACCCGACCTTAGAGTGTTGCAAAAAACACTTTTTAAGTTCGCCTGGAATAACAAGAAACCAAGAATTAATAGAACCACCATGTGTGCGCTTAAACAGAACGGGGGGCTAGCCTTCCCTGATCTAATCAAGTATTATAAGGCCACTAGATTAGCTCAAACCACGACCTGGTTTAAAAAAGAGGCCATACCGGTGTGAGCAGACATAGAGAGGCAACTTCTAGAAGACAAGCATTGGGTACTATCGCAGGTTTTATGGCTTAGCTTAGGTCGGGACCTACGGACAGGAGAGTTACCAATTTGTATTAGCCACTCTTTGAAATTATGGAAAGACCTGAACAGAAGGGTGGACCTCCTGAGCGTGGGTTCTGGCTTGATTCCACTATGGCAATCACACAAAGGTCAGCACCTCAATAAATTTACCCAGATGAAATGGTGGATAAAGAACAAAATAACAATTGTGGCAGATACCTGGGTGACCTCACAAAGCAACACATCGTCAATTATCACTGACATAATTCAGGTGCCACATAGAGAGTGGCTTAATCTGATGGCAATTAATGAGACACTAACACACTCTACGAAAATTAACAAATATCACACCAAATCTCCCTTTGAGAAATGCTGTATCAACAATCCCGGAGGTAAGGCCAATATAGCCATCATTTACAATCAGATGGTGTCTCTCACCAACAGGGTTAAACCACATTACCAAACTGCATGGGAGGCTGACTTGCAGGTAACTCTAGACGACAGCCAATGGAATAAGATCCTCAAACAAGCCAATACCTCTTCACTAAACGTGACACTAAAAGAAAACTGTTTTAAGACAATAATGAGGTGGTACCTTACACCAGCAAGACTCCCTCTTCTGAACAAAACACACCCTGACACATGTTTTAGGGGCTGCACAGACACTGGTACACTGATTCACATGCTGTGGGAGTGTCCGAAAATAAGACCCATATGGACAGCAACATACGACCTATTAGAAACACTTTTGGGGACAACAGTAACACAAAAGCCGGAGGAAGCTTTGCTATGCCTTCCAATTACTGGGCTATTCAAATCAGAACAATGTTTAACAACACAGATATTTTTGGCCACGAGTTGCATCATAGCTACACAGTGGAAACTTACCTCCCCTACTCACATTGAAGTACTTCACAAAATCAGGCTCATTCGGGCTATGAGCTCACTTTCAGCTGAAATTGATGAAAGATACCGTCGATGGGCCGCCTGCTGGGACTTATGGACTCTACGAGGTCCACAATAAGGTTCGTGTGAACTACTTTTATGGGTTGACCTGATGTTTGATCTATGGTTTCACCTTACTGTACCTCCTGGACACATGTCTGCTTTGAGGAATGTATATATGTTCAGGACCTTGTGTGACTTTATATAAATGTTTTACATGTTCATGTGTTATTCTAACCAAAAAAGAAAAACTTTGAAAGAAACTTTTTGATATATCTTGTTGATACTTGAGAGATTTGTTATATGATTTGCGGAACTTACAATGTTCTATTTGTTTATTCTTTCAATAAAAAAGTTAATTATAAAAAAAAAAAAGAATAATACAGATAAAGGACGATCCTTCAACTAAATCTTTTAGCGCCAACAACCGATAATACTAAGCCCTATCTTAAATCTATTACCACAAACGGACTGCACACAAAACAAGATCTTACAACTAATACTTTCAACACATATCAAATTCAATAAAAATTACTCTTCTATCGCCACTAAACTACAACATGAAAACCACAACCTAAACGGATTCACAAATTAGGATACTAGAACAAATCCTATTAACTTCTCCAAAATGCAACAAGCAAGTCTCTTTTAGGGACAACATCCTACAGGCCCAACAGTACTACCTAATACTACACTGACAACAATTGCCTACAGAAAAAATATATATAAAACAATTATACTAACACTTACTAACTTGATGCAAATAGCCCATTTTACCCAATAGGACCATAAGCCAACACTATAAATATGAAATTGAATAAATAACAGCCTCAAAACAATTACACCACTAAAAATACTACTAACACATACCAATTTCACGCTACAAACACACGTTCTCCTACATTAACCCACAACACACAACACACAACCAAAATCTGTAACAACAACACTGTTGCACAGAAAACAGCATACCAACAAAAGCAAACTAAATGCACTTACTGAAATAATTGTAATTAGTAACCAAAATAATAATACACTGTTTTTATTTACAGATTAAGATGGCGGATACTGAAAAGAAACAGGAAAAGAAAAGATGACAAAATAGAGAACAACAAAAAACATGGGCAAAGCAGCAGACGCCAGAGCAGAAGGAAATTTGCGGAGAAATAGAACGCAAACGACTTGCAACCAAAAGACTAGCAGCTGAAAAAATAAAAACAACCCCTAAGAAGGCAACAGAAAAACAAAAACATTTAGAACCTGTTCCTGAACAATCACATACTATTTCTACTGATGACTTACATACTGACATTGACATATGTTCTTCAAATTGTCCTTTACTTAAGTCTTTAGCAGTAGAGCTTCATAATTGTGGTGAGATTAATATTCTCTGTCAGTTTTGTGAGCCTTATCATTTTAAACAGGAAATACCCACAGATGTACAGTTTATTAGTTGCTGTCAAAAAGGCAAGGTCAAACTTCCACAAAGACAACAATTCCCACCATATTTACAAAGCATTATGACTGAACCTGCTTTTCCCAACTACAAGAATTTCCAAACAAACATAAGATCATACAATAGTGCCATATCCTTTGCATTTATGGGGGCAACATTAGCTGCTAATGTGCCAGGACATGGGCCTTACTGCTTTAAAGTGCAAGGACAGGGGAGGAGCTAACATTGAAGGAGAAAGGATGTGTGCTGCATGAGCTCTGCTGAAAAAAAACATATAAAATCACATATAAAGTGACTTATCTATCACCAAATCAACATATATAAAAAGGATTGCACACAGGAGGACCCAGCTGGCTTTAAAAATCAAGTTTGGCAACTTTTTTCCTGAGATTTGCTGCTGAACCAGAACAAAGGAGACTCTGAAACACTGATAAACAACATGCCTACTTAAGGCTGGTAAAGACTCATATTGCCTGTCTGTTTCAAAACTATACAGTTCTTTGCTTTACACTACTGGAGATCTTGTCTGTGTAATAATTTAAATATATAGTACACAAAAAGCTGTATTACTTTTTTAAGAGAAGACCCAGCAGCTTATCTTTCAAAGATATAATATATGAAAGAGGATGTGTGCTGCATGAGCTCTGCTGAAAAAAACATATAAGTTCATATATAAAATGACTTATCTATCACCAAATTGATATATATGACCAGGATTGTGCACAGGAAGACCCAGCTGGTTTTAAAAATCAAGTTTGGAAACTTTTTCTTCTGAGATTTGCTGCTGAACCAGAACAAAGGAGACTCTGATAAACACCATCCATACTTAAGGTTGGTAAACACCAAAATTGCTTGTCTGGGTCAAACCTATACAGTTCTAATCTAGATGCCTTACATTATTGGAGATCTTTTCTGTGTAACGATTTGTAGATATAGAATAAAATCTGGACTGTACTCACAATAAACTGTATAATTGTGAATTATGTAAATAAAAAAAAGACTTAGCAGCTTATATCTAATAATACGGATATAACCTATGCCTTTTATGTGGGAGACTGTGAAAAATTAATGCAGACTATTTCTGCTTTATAAGGTCCCAGATTATCACCCTCTGATCAGACCTTCCAATACAGGGGCCACATACACCTCCCACACCTCCAATTCTAGAGTGAAGCCTAAAGGGCTTGGAGTCAAAGTCTGCCCACACTCATATTGACAAAGTATAACAAAGGCAAGAAACAAAAGCTAACATACTTGCACAGATACCCTCTAATCTGGGGATGCTAAGAGCTAAAGTGATGAACCACTAAGGAGTACCTAACACTTTCAACCCCAGTGCCTGCACAGTGTTAAAGGCCTAGAAGCAGGGTACAGAAAGCTGTTACACAACAAGCCAGCCTCCCAGGGGTTAAAGGAAACCCCTAATCTATTGTATCTGGTGATTTACAGTATTCCAGGATATAAGCCCAAAAGAAAATCCATTGTGATTTGTTATCTCTACAGTACATTCTTGCCAGAACTGTTTTTTATCAAACATAGTGGCTAGGAATTACTCCAAGGGCTGGAAGACATGCTCTGGGGTGGATGGCACAATCTAGGGTGGCACGCCCAACATGTTTTGGACAAAGGTCTGAACATAACAACTTGTTAGAAATAGCTCACTTGTTTGTCTGCACAGCTCCATCTAGTGGGCAAATTTCAGGCCTGCAAATTCAGACCTGCAACAATAAAACTACACCTCACTGCCATCTGGTGGGCCTACAAAGTATTTACAGCTCTATACAACATTGACTGGAGCTATAAGGTCTTCCAGTTAACCACTCCCTGCAGCCCTCATCATTGCCTGCTCCTCTCAGCTATCTCATGGGACAAGACTTTTTTCTACCCACGCTTTCTCACCAGCCAAGTCTTCCTATCGTAATGCCTGAATAGCACTATAAGTGTACCTGAAGGCCCCGGGCCCAATGACTTGATATGACCAGACTGGTGACCTATTGGACATGATCCTTATCTAATGATGAAAAATTAGTATCTATACCTGAGGGCACCCGGCCTACTGGTGTGTTATGACTGGGACGGGGGCTAAGCGGATATAATCCCTACCTGTTAACAGAAAGAAAGCCTATCCCTGTGCCTCCCTATTGTCAGCTTAGACAGTGTCCTCTCACATTTTCGTGCCTCAGCTTCGCCCGCTAAAAACACGATCTTCCTATCCATCATGGGGAAATCTACCAAAAAAAACAGCAATCTAGATCAATTAAGGATCACTTTCCAACACAAGCCCCTCCACCGGCTCCATCTCCGCAGCCAGATCCCACTTCTTCAGACAGCTCAGAAATTGAGGATACCCCCGATTGCCCTCCACATGTGGACTTGACAGATGTGACAGTGGCAAAATTAGATGCTCTCTTACAAGCTCGCCTATCCACGGCGGTCAGGGAAATCAAGCAGGAAATCCAAGACTTGGGTCAACACACCAACCACCTGGAAAGCCTAACAGATCAAATCATTGAGTCACAATCTTCTGATAGGCAGGTGATTGACCAACACTCACTGCAAATTTCCACCCTTGAAGCCAAGCTAGAAGATCTGGAGAACCGCTCGAGACGATTCAATGTTTGCTTCCACAGCATTCCTAAAGCGGTAACTAATTTTCTGCCGTACCTGCAAACAACTATTCAGTCCATCTTACCGACGCCCCCAGAGTCAGCTTGGGAAATCAAGAGAGCTCATAGAGCCTTGGGAGGTCCCCCGAACTCTGTAAAAAAATTAACACAGAGGGCAACTACATTTTACTAACAGGATCCCTTCTGAATACTAGGATCTCTCTTATAGCTCTGTACTCCCCCACTACCGCCCCCCATAATACTCTCATTAATCTCCTTGCTCATCTCAAATCAATAGATACAGGCAAAATCATTCTAGGGGGGATATCAACTTAGCTCTAGACCCTAGCATGGATAGGTCCTCTAAGTCCCAGGGTGATAAATTCTCCAAAAAACTTAAGCACATCCAGAGACTGCTTGAGGAGCTTCATCTACTGGATACTTGGAGACTGAAACATCAGGGAGAAAGGGAGTACACGTTTTATTCCCCAGTGCATGGCTCATACTCCAGAATAGATACATTGCTAATGGATTCATCTTTGTCGGATGGCTTAGTTGCCTCCAAAATACTCCCCTGTCCCTGGTCCGACCACTCTGTGGTCCACATGTCCCTTGATTTTGGCACTGTATACAAACCCCCATATACATGGAAGCTTAATGACATGCTCCTCTCCAATCAAACCTTTCAGGACCAGGTAGCCTCGGACCTCAGCCAATACTTCTTAAATAACCTGACCCCAGGCGCGGATATAGGGTGGGTTTGGACAGCACATAAAGCCGTTATTAGGGGCTCTTGCATTAAACTATCTGCTGCACACAAGAGACAAAAAAGAAAAAGGGAAGTTGAGATCAGAGCGTCACTTTTAGCTTTAGAAAAATCTAACCAGACCAATCCCTCAACCCAACGCCGTAAACAAATAGACCAATACGAGCAGAATTGGATTTAATACTTTCAGCGCAAACTGAAAAAGCATAGAGATGGACGGGCCATACATTTTACACAAAAGCTAACAAACCGGATTCTCTACTTGCTAGAAAATTAAAAGGGAAGCTAGCCCACTCAAAAATTTTCAAGATCAAGAGCTCCTCTGGGAACATCACTTATAGCCCAAATGAGATTAAAGAAACCTTTACTACCTTTTTTCAAAAGCTCTATTCATCCACGCAGAAGCAACATACTAATCAAATCTCCACCTTTCTTGAGTCCTACGACCTTCCATATATCGGTTCATGAGAGAGATGGTCTGAACTCTTTAATTACGGTTGAGGAAGTTTTGGAGACAATTAAAAAACTGAAATTAGGTAAAGCCCCAGGTCCGGACGGATTTCCTAACTTGTACTACAAAAAATTTGCGGAAATTTTGGCTCCCCACTTGGTGACCTTATTTAATGCGATTTTAGACGGTCACAACATTCCACCTGAATTGAACCAAGCGGACATGGTCTTCTTTCCAAAGGAGGGCCGAGACCCTTTGGAGGTTAAAAATTACAGGTCTATATCGCTACTAAATGGGGATGTCAAATTACTTGCTAAATTGATGGCCGATAGATTTTCTAAATTTCTGCCCTCACTTATTCATAAGGATCAAGTGGGTTTCATCCCCTTTAGGCAAGCAGGGGATAATATTAGACGGATTCTGGATACCATGCACTGGGCAGGTAAACGCCATACCCCCTTATGCCTTCTAGCCCTGGATACGGAGAAGGCCTTTGACTCTCTAGAATGGCCCTACTTAAGAGCAGTATTGTTGAAATTTGGCCTTTTTATGAACATGATTAATAGCTATTATAAATCCCCTCAAGCAGTCCTAAAACTCCCTGGCGAAGCAAGGGCTTCATTTACTATTCAGAGGGGGACCAAACAAGGCTGCCCTCTATCCCCTTTACCCTTTGCTCTAGCAGTTGAACCCTTAGCTCAGGCTATTAGATCAAACGTAGACATTAAAGGCATACGTATAGGCCACCATCACTTTAAGTGTGCCTTATTCGCAGATGATGTCCTCTGTACATTGACAGATCCCTGCACTTCAGTCCCTGCCCTCTTTTACCTACTGGAAACATTCAGTAAAGTCTCTGGGCTCCACATAAATGTGGATAAAACGGAAGTTCTATATATTTCCTTACCCCCCTCAGACTTAACCTTTTTGCAACAGCACTTTAATTTTAACTGGCCCTCTAACCATATAAAATATTTAGGTGTGAATCTCACCCGTAACACCGCACATCTTAACAAATGCAACTATACGGCCATCGACAAAACTTTCACCCAAAATCTACTGACATGGGCAAAACACCCTATCTCATGGTTAGGACGTATCCACTCATTTAAAATGAACCTCCTTCCCCACCTTATGTATTTATTTCGCTCCCTACCGATCGCCTTGAATTACATGGATTTAGACAAACTACAACGCCAAGTCTTTAAATTTATATGGCAGAATAAATCACATTGTATCTCTAAATCAACTATGTTCATTCATAAATCAAAAGGAGGTCTCTCCTGCCCCAATTTGAAATTACATTTTAAAGCGGCACAATTGGCCTTTGTTCCAATTGCGCACTCCCCTACTCACCAACCTCTTTGGATATTTATTGAGAACTTTATGATGGCCCCATATACGTGAGATTCCATTCCATGGATCCCAAACCCACTGACATGCTTGGGTAAATTGGACAGTCCGTATATAAAGCATTCCTTAAATATTTGGTCATAGGCTGTTCGCAAATTTCAGCGGATCCCGAAGTACCCCACTCCTACTCCCTTAATACCCAATCCCAGATTCCCGGATACTCTCTCTGCAACCTCTTTATTATGGTGGAAATCCCATAATCTACTGATGGGGAATTTCTGGTATCGAGATAATACTACATTAACATACACTCAACTAAAAGAAGAATTCAATATCCCCATTCAGGAACATTATACATTTTGTAGACTTAAATACTTTCTCTCCACGTTAGAAAATACACTAGGTAAGCCGACTTCAAATTGGTTTACTAGGTTATGCCTGTCTGCTCCTCTTACAAAAGGTATTGTGGGTATCCTGTATGATACTTTTAACTCCCCTCCTGCCACCCCCCTCCCAAAATATATGCAGAGATGGGAAGAAGACTTAAATGGCAAGTGGGATATGGGGACTAGGAAGAACTCTTGGCGAACCCTTACCAGGGGATCTTTGAACAGTAATATTCTGGAGACCTCTATTAAGGTTCTTCATAGGATATATATCACCCCAGACAAACTATTTAGATGGAAATGCTCCCCTAATCCTAATTGCTTTAGAGCTTGTCAGATTCCTGGGACCTTTTTCCACACTGTGTGGTCATGTCCCCTGGTTCCGTCTCTTTGGACCAAGGTTTTCCACTTAGCCTCAACCATATTTGGCACGCCAGTTACAGATAAGGCGGACATAGGCCTGCTAGAGCACTCTGTCCCCTCACTATCAAAATATCAAAATAGGCTCCTTCAGTACTTAATGCTAGCAACAAAGAGTCATATAGCCAGGCAATGCAAATCTCCCACTCTTACTTTACAATCAGTCATCAATAAGAAGAACTACATTGCTATAAATGAAAGGCTAACCCATTTACTTGGAGGACCGTATGCCTATTTTTCTCCAGATACGGAATCCCTGGATTCATTCTCCCTATAGCCCCCCTATCACGTGAAGTCTTCTTAATTAACATTGTGCTATATTTTGCTAATTCTTACATTGGAGCTGCGGACCAAGGACTGGAGGAGGCAGGAAGGGCGGTGGACCCGAGCAGGTAACCAACAGGACTTATACTTCAATACCCTTGAGACAAAAATTTGTTTTTGAATTTCAATTTCATGTGTAGTCAACAATGCTTTTTATTTTTCTCTTTTATTATACTGTTTTAGCTCAATTAGAGTTATATTGTGTCTATACAACATAGTTAGTTTTTTGTTTTTCTTTTCTGTTCGTTTCTTACTTAGGCTCTGGATGTTTGCTCTGCTAGACCGAGCCTACCAAACTGTTTTATTTTAGGTAAACTTTTTACTTCGAAAATTGGAAAAGCTTAGGTAGCCTGGCTACCCTTAGACCTTCCCACAAGTGGGGATAGATCTTTTTGGTTAACTTGATTTCGACTATTATATGGTATCTTCTTATGGTGTAATGTAATGTTAATCTTTTCTTCTTGCTTTTTCCCCTAATTGGGTATGACTGTATGTTAATAATGTCAAACTGCTACTTGGCTTTTATGTTATCCTCCGGTTTATTTGGTTACCTAATAAAAACCTTTGAAAAAAAAAGTGCAAGGACAAATTTACCATCGTACTTCCCATTTACATCCAGAGGAAGGAGAGCTAAGAAAATTTGCTCAACTATATGTCCTAGATACAATGGAAGCTGTTGACCAACATATGCAGCTTCAAGAAAATAAAAAAATGCTTACCCAGGCCCTCATTCAATTGCAATTTGGCCAATTGAATAGAGCTCTAAATAAGCACATAACATATATTTGTTAAAGAAGTTTTTAGTTAGTAAACATCTATCCAAAAGCAAGATGTTCACTAACTAAAAACTTCTTTAAAAAAAATATGCTATGTGCTTATTTAGAGGCCTATTCAATTGGCCAAATCGCAATTGAATGAGGGCCCCAGTGTTTTTATAGAGCTAGATAAAATTATGGCAAATAACCCCTACACTCAAGCTTATAAAAAAATAGCAGATGACCTATACGACAATTTCACAACAAAAAACAAAGCGAAAACATTAATAACCGTGCTTTTATTTCAATAAATACTTTTTAGCTCACTACCAAGCTTTTTACAGCACCACTATTTCTATAATAAACACCATACAATGGCAAAACACATGGGGCCTCATTCTATTATCGTCCGCAGCCGTTGCGGGGCCGCAAGGACCGGCCGCAAGCTATTCTGCTATTCTATTCCCCTCCGGCCGGGGATTCCGGCAGGCTTGCGGCCAGTGCCTTGCTATCTCTTGCGGCCGCTCGCGCCGGAGGAAATCCTTTGATCTAAAACGGCCGCAAGGAAATCGTCCGTAAGAAAATCCTATTTGCAATTCAATTGCTCCGGGAAAATGTCCAGAGGGCTTGGAGCACCTCAGACCCGCCCACGCTGCGGCCGGAAAATAAACAGTTAATTTCAACTCGGCTTTGGGCTGATGTGCAAGCTTGAGAGTGGGTTACTATTAATCCTCATGTCCCCCAATATGATCCCTAGCATTTACAGAGCTGTACAGTGCAGGCTTGAATTTATTTTTGAGTTTTAAGTTTTCAGAGCTTGCGGCCGGTAGCAAGATTTACGGCCGGCCGTAAGAGGAGATCCTTGCAGGGCCGTTTAATTGAATTGCAAGGTAACGGGACTCCCGCAAGGAATCGCAGCCTTACGGCCGGTTTACAGCCGATAATAGAATGAGGCCCATAGAGAACAGTGGTTACACATCGCGGACCAACTTTAATGTCTTGCGTTCTCTTTTTAGAGAACTACTCTACCACATAGGAAACTCTATGTGCCATTTTCAACTATTACAACACCAACCAAAAAATGCCAACCATTACAAAGCACCAATGACAGAATAACTCATTACTATTTAATGGAAGTACTGTTTATGCATAATTAGCCCACAAAACACTTACCTTCCATTTAAACAGAATTCAAGTTCAAACGTTAATTAAGTATGTTATTGTTCAGCAAGTTCGAAATTTTAAAGCAAAAAATAACGTTGGTTAATTATACATATTTCAAACTTTATGGTTACACATTGTAAATTTTGCATTTGGTGTTAAATATTAATCCAGTGAGTAATCCGATCGCCACTTAATGCGGTCAGGAAGAAATAAATTTTTTGCCTCCTGTTATACAATTTGCTACTTTTCAAAGATGGTTTTTACTGTTTGCCTTACAATAATATATATTTTCTTTAACAGTTCCTAATCTACAAGTTGCATGTTAAAAAAACATTATGTCAAGTTTACAATACTCATTAAGCCAATGTCCAACTCTCAGTACATTCAAATGTTAACACTCATTATCCTCACTACCTTGCATTTTACCAAACATACAGTTCAACTGTTAATTAACTATGTTACTGTTTACAAGGTTACAAGTTTCACAAATAAATCGATAAAGTTCCTTCACTGTACATATTTCAAAGTTTATGTTAACAGCAGAAGCATGTTTTGTTACACAATGTTAATGTATCATTTAATGTGAAATATTAATCCAGGGAGTAATCCAATCACCAGTTAATGGGGTCAGGAAGGAATTGTTTTCCCGCTTTGATACAATTGGCTAAGTTTTAAGGAGGGTTTTTACTGTTTGCCTTCCGCTGGATTCAATATATATTTCATTTAAGAATTCTTAATGTACAAGTTGCATCTTAAAAACCATTATGTCAACTTTACAATACTCATTAATCCAATGTTCAAATGTTCTTACATTATAATGTTAACACTTTTACCCACAAAACAATTCAACAGTTCCTCAACCTAAAACTACAATGTTACAATAATAAACATCTTTAATATAACAATTGTACTTCTTTACACATAAGAATAAGGTTACAACTATCAATTATGCTAATTATCGTCCAAACAAATGTCTAAATATACACATCTCATTGCCGTCATTTTTTGACGGGCAAGTCGCTAGTATATATATATTTATTATATATCCAATGTATTAATATTTTATATGCTACATACATTTATATATATATATATATATATATATATATATATATGCATGCAATTCCATTATTAGAATATATCTATGTAAAAGATGTGCTTCGCAGGTTCTCACTGAAGAGAAATCTTAACACTTCTTTGTTCTGTACTTAAGAAATTCTACAAATAATTGAAAATATATGGTTTATTTTATCTAAATACTCCCCAAATTCCCATATGGAAGATTGTTTTGATTAGACATCATGTCTAGTTCTCAAGACATAAATTTTGTTTCTTGGTATACATAACTGACACTCCTTATCTAAACCTGCTAACCATGTCTTGTTTATAGTTTTAATGTAAAGGGTCATTAGTTTATTTTATTTAAATTCTTTGTTGTAATTTGAAGGTTCAAGAGAACCCTCTTGTGTTCCAAGGAATCCATGTTTCTAAAGAAAAAGAATATATCCTATTAAGAGTAAAATATTTTGTGACATCATTAAGATTTCTGATTGGTTGCCAAATACACAGCCTGATTGGAATTTCTGATAAGCAAATGAAGTTGTGGGTATAATTAGGGGAATCTGTCTGACAAGTGGGAAGCTAAAAAGAAGGAAAAGGAGAGAGAGAGAGAGAGAGAGAGAGAGAAACATTGGTCCAGTGAATAAAATAATTCCAGTCAACTTTTGGAATTAACCGGTGGAATCTTATCATAATTGGTAATGTATAAGATGTATTATTTTATTTTAGGATATAATTGGAAACCATTACCATAATCTATCTGTTTGGTTTACTTCTTATCAAAAAGTTATTATTTTTTTATTTTTTTATTAGTCAATTAAGTTAATACAAAAAATTACATGCTAAAATATTTTTAACAAATCCATCAACAATACATTACATTAAATAAATCACTGTTCTTCTTCATTCATTCCTCATTCAAACCTTACAGCATTTAGGATTTAATTAATTATTCCCTGTTTTTGGTCCCATAATTTCCATTTTAATGGATCGACAGTAATTAGACCTCTTTGTTCATAATTTTTCTCCAATTCCCGGATATGTTTTACTTTCCAAACGATGTCCGTAAAGAGTGGGGAAGTCTTCTCTTTCCAGTTAGTGATTAATATATTTTTTGCTATCGAAAAAATTAAAATAGCAAAAGCTTTTTTTTCAGTGATGACATTGCTCGGAAAGATGTGTAACAAGCTGCATTCTCCCGTAAAAGGAAATTGATTTTCTACAATTTTAAACACAAATTCATAGCAACTTTTCCAAAAAAGGTTTAGTTTAGGACATTACCATAAAATATGCAGTAAATGGGCAGAGTTACCACACTCCCTCCAGCACATTCTGTCCGAAGGAGAGTGGGAAATCTGTGCAATTTTGACAGGTGGGATATACCAATTGTTGATTATTTAAAAAAACGTTTCTCTATATGAAATTTGTTTAATAAATCTATTTGTCAATTTTAAAGCTGTGTCCCAGTCTTTTGCTTCTATTTCTAAATTTAAATTCAGTTACCATTGTTTTATACCCTTAGTTTTAGGCTGCTCTCCAAAGGATCTTGTGATATTAAAACATTTGGATATTAGATGTTTTTTTCAAGTTTCAGTAGAATTTTTTCCATAGGGTTTAAATCTTTACCACTTTGTGAGTATATATTAAGTTCGCCACAGGCGGCTCTGTAAGCTTCATAAGTTAGCCATCCTTCTGCTGCGATGTTAATTTTTTTTTTATTTGGTCAAAGGATGCTACTGCGCCATCAATCAGAGTATCTCTAATGCATACTAGACCCTTACTATTCCAGTCTTTAATAATACCTTCCATGTTTGGATGTAACAGTGATTTCACTGGAGTAATTAAGCTGCCCCTAGGGATCAGCTTATTTTTCCTATTGATCTGTCTCCAATTTTTTTAAATTTCTTTCACCACAAATGATCCTACCGCAAGATCCTTGTGAGAGGGATTTTCCCCGAAAACCAGAGCTGGAAGCTGACAGTTTAAGATTAATGCTTTTTCTATATGCATCCATGGGAGTTTATCTGCTGTTGCCAACCATTTTAAAGCCTGTACTATACAGTTGGCTTCCTGATAGGGTTGCAATAAAGGGTAGGAAATTCCGCCCTTTAAGAAGCTCCTTCCCATAGTTGTTTTTTTCAGACTTATATATTTAGAGTGGTGTACAAATAAATCAATTGCATGTTGCAATTTCTTTGACCAATGATGGGAATCTTAAAATGGATACATCTTAGCATATAATTAACTCTTGGAAGAAGCATCATTTTTACCACAGCAATTTTGCCAGAAAAAGAAAATCTATCTTTTCTCCAATTTCCTATGATATTTTGGAACTTAAAATATAAATCCTTATAATTCCTATCCACCATTTCCTGTAAATTTCCCAAAAAGGTAATTCCAAGGTGTTTAAATGCTTTTGAGTTCCAATCAAAGGAGTAAGTAGCATTCATTTGGGACAACAAACTCGCTGAAAAATTGAAAAAAAGTGTTTCTGATTTCTTATAATTCAATTTATAATAAGAGACTTTACTAAATGTTTGAATTAGATTTAACAAATGATACAGTGATTCTCCAGGGCGGGTGCGTGACAAAACCACATCATCTGCGTATAGACTAATTTTATGCTTCCTCTCTCCCACCCTGATCCCATAAATTTGTGGGCATGATCTAATAGCTTCCGCCAATGGTTCCATCATCAGCGCAAACAAGGTGAGGGAGAGGGGGCAACCCTGTCTAGTACCGTTTGATATTCTGAAGGAGTTTACCCTACCTCCCAGACCTGTTACCTCTGCTGAGGGAAATTTGTACAGGGCCCCCACCGCCACAGCCCCAAATTCCCCAAAGCCAAATTTAGACAGCGTTAATCGCATGTACTCCCACCCTACTCTGTCGAAAGCTTTCTCAGCATCTAAAGACAAGAATAGGGTAGGAGCACCTTTGACCCTCGCCACTTCACTCAGATTCATGAGCTTCCTAATGTTCTCTGAACCTTGTCTACCGGTTACAAATCCCATTTGTTCTATTGCAATTAATTTCTCTATAAACTTCTGAATTCTAAGAGCCAGAATCTTCGCATACAGTTTAGTATCTGCATTTAGTAATGAAATGGGTCTGTAGTTGGCACAAGACTGGGGATCTAGATTGGCCTACTTTTGTCATTTCCCTTGGCATAATTCCTGTTGTCTTAATTTCGTTAAACATTTCTGTTAGACGGGGGCTCAAAATTTGACAAAATGTTTTATAGAAAAGATTGGTGTATCCATCAGGCCCTTGCGTAGTGTAGGGTTTCAGTTGTTTTATTACTTGAAGGACTTACTGCATTGTTATTGGGTTATTCAATTCTGCTCGGTCATCTTCTGATAAATTAGGCAGTTGAATACCATCCAAAAATGATTGTATTTCTTCTACTAATGGTTTACAGAAGGAAGGATAATTTTCCAGGTTGTATAAATCCTGGTAGTAGTTAAAAAAGGCTTGACCAATTTATTGGTGGGAGGAAATAAATCTTCCTTTATCTTTTAGAACTACTATTCTTTTCCTTTCTTTTTTCTTTTTAGCTTGCGTGGCCAGTAATTTACTGTTTCTATTGTTTTGATGATGGTATATCTGTTGATAACGCCATATTTCGCTATCTGACCTTTGTTGGTTGATCTTATTTATTCTATTTCGTATTAGTTTAATCTCTGCCATAGTTTGCTGTTGCGGGTCCACAAAAAATTTAGATTCTAATTTATTTAAATCTATATATAATTTTTTTAATGGGGCTCCTCTCTGTTTTATCAGTTGAGATTTAAGTTTGATAATCAAACCTCTAGTGAAGGCTTTTTGTGCATTCCAAATTGTGCAGTAAGAGGGGACAGTGTTAGTGTTTATATAAAAAAATTGGGAAATTTCTTTACTTAAAACTTCTTTATTTTTTTCCATTTTTATTATAGTGTCGTCTAATCTTCATTGTGGTCTATCTAATTTTACTTTATTTATTTCGACTGTTAGTGTAGTGTGAGCGTGATCAGAAATAACAATCTTACCTATTTCTGTGTGAGAAATCTTATCAATTATTTGGGGATTTACTAATATTAAATCAATTCGTGAATACATATTGTGTGGGTTTGAGTAAAAAGAAAAATCTTTTTGATTTGGGTGTTGAACTCGCCAGGCATCGAATAAGTTGTTTTTAATAATCCATTCAGTAAATATCTGCGCCACTTTGCTTACTCTTTTTAGGTTTTTATCCACCAACTTGGTGGACCTATCCAGATTTATGTTTGAGACCATATTAAAATCCCCTGCCATAATAAGGGGACCCTGTACAAACTTCTTGATTAAATTAACTATTTGTTTTAAAAATTTCCCTTGCTTCTCATTGGGGGCGTAAATATTAATCAATGTGGTTTTCTGATTATTGATCTGGCCATTCCATAAAATGTAACGTCCATCTGGATCTATAATTGAAATTACTTCCACTATTTCTAAGTCGTTAGAAAAAAAAATTGATACTCCTCTCTTTTTTTTTACACCTGTTGAGTGGTGTCTAAATTCAAAACCACGTATCGCAAACCCTGGGATTTTGTCTTTCCCCCCAGTTTGTTTCTTGGAGAAATATCATGTCTGCTTTCTCTTTTTTACAATGTCTAAAGACCGTTTTCCTTTTACTAGGTGAATTTAAGCGCTTAACATTCCAACTTAATACTTTGAAGGACATTTAATACAGGAGAATTCATTCACTTTACTATTCTTTATCGAATAGTTGGTTGGAAATACTTTCTTTGCTGTAAATTTATTAACCACAAATCCAAAACCTTTCTTACTAACATTCAAACATACATTTATTCTATTAGAAAAGAAGGGGCTGTAATCCAGCCTTTTCCCACTTCTGTTCAGCAGGGATTGAGCCGTTGTTCAGAAATGGTTAGCGGTACTGTGTGGAGATGGCGCGGACCTTTACCTTAACTTATTAACTATTTATTTCTCTCTATATATCTACCTATAATTTCCAGTACTTATTGATAGTTGGACAATACTGTTTCCAGCAGTTTACCTTTTTTTTTTTCGGTGATATATCCATCTATTATATATTACTGTTATAATACTGATTACTATATTTCCTATCTGCCCTCTTTTTATATAGAATTGGACCTATCTCTTTTTCCCCCTTTCATTCTTCCCTTCTCTCCTCTCTCCTTCCTTTCCCATCTTCTTTCCTTGTTTTACTTTTATAAGGAGAACTGTAAGAGATTAATCTGAACTGGTCTATCTATTTGTGCTGTCATTGCTTGGGCTGTTCCCTGTTAGAAAATAATTTAAACGGACCCTGACTTTTTTCCGGCAACTATACAATAGACAATACAGATAAACATGTGAAGTAATGTTCTACTTTTTCTATATTTTCTTTGAAATTCATTTCTTCTGCCACTCTGGTGTTGGAACTTTCAGTATAGTCTCAGAGTCTTTCAGATCTTGTAGATTAATCTTTAAACTGTTTAAAAAGGTTTCTCCCTCTGCAGTAGAATTGATCTTATGCCAGACGGATCCTTGTAAAACCAGCAAACCCACTGGAAAAGTCCACTTGTAAATAAGATTAATCTTCCTCAGTTCTTGTGTTATGGGACTGAATTCCTTTCTTCTACTAATTGTTGCTTTTGAAAAGTCTACAAATATTTGTATTTTTTCATATGGCGCTTCAAATATCTTCTTTATATAACTTGCTGTAGAGATTGCTTTCCTTAGTTGGTAAATGATGGATTTTCACAATCACAGTCTCTGGGACTTTTATTATGTAAGTGTATTGGTAGGGGAATTCGATGCACTGTGTCAAATTTCTGATCCAGTTGTTCAGAAGGAAGGAGTAATATTGGTAAACAGGTCATTAAGATATGTTAAGAGGTCTTCTTTTTTTATGGCCTCTGGGATTCCTCTTATACTGAGATTATTTTTCCGTGATTTATCTTCCATTCTATTTATTTGATCATTCAAAACTGTAATTTGAGTAGCCATTTTTGAGGATTGCTCCAATAGCATATTATGATCCATAATTAATTTGTCAAATTTAACTTCCAAATCTGCAGATCTTTTATTCACTTCATTTATTGATTTGGCATTTTCCATAATTTGGACCTTAATCTCTGCAAGAAATTCTGATTGGAAGTTCTTCAAGATCTCTTTCATTTTATCTATAGTGAGAAGGTTCTCATTTTGACCCTCAGGTTCTCTACTTGGTGAGATTGTGTAGGGGAGAGCATTACCGCGTTAGCTAAGCTTTTCGGAGTAAAAAAGGAGGATGGTTATGAAGTTGGACTTTTCCTCCCTTTAGCTTTATTTTTCGTGGCCATTTTGTTTTACTTATAAAGTGCTCTAATTTCACCTTTTTCCTTTTTCCTCTTATGACCTTGTAAACTTAGACTTCAGAGTTTAAATCCTGCTTCTCTCTTTCCTTCCTTTCCCCTCTTATATACTCCCCAAATTGATCCTACTATTGAGGATGCCAATCAGCTATTTTCTTGACAGTCCAAGGGAGATTGATGCCCCTTCAGAAAGTTACTTCTGACAGTCCATTTGCTAACCCATACAGGTGGTTTTCTTAACCGTATGAAAGTCTTTAAGATTCATCCTTTAAGATGAGATAAGTCTTTTCTAAATCCTTTCTAAAGGTTTGGGGGGTTTACAGATTCCTTTTGAAGTAATACTGTATGTTACAGTGTAACTTTTTGTGCCCCTCTGCAGATGTTGTTTTGTGTAATGCCTTTATGGGGTGCCTTTATGGGGTGTAGCCCAATACCCTAATCACTTGGCATGTAATTTTGCTAATACCACTTTGGGTTCTGTTTGTAGAGAGAAGGGAAGTAAAATTTTACTTATCTTATCTTCCTTGAGGCTTATCTTCTGCCTCCCAGCGGTCTTGAGACTGGCTCCACGGTGTCTGCCTGGTCTCTGCTCCAGTGTGCCTTTGCTTGTCTTACGTTCTCTTTATTCCAGGGCTGCACAATCTCCTCGGAGCCGTAGTCCTCTGCAGTGGGCCTCACTACTGCGACGTCCTCCACTCCCTTGCCCGACTGCAGACCGTGCCGAGTTTCCCCCATGCATGAGGGTCCTCCGTGGCTCCTGGTCGCTGTCTCCGTCGGACCTGTCAATACCTTGCCACACTTGCCAATGATTTCCGACTTGGGGCCCCCTTCCTTCACTTCACGGGTCACACTCGTTGACCCAATGTTTCTGCTGGGCTACACCCTGGCTCTTCACACGGCACACACCATCGCGGCTAGATCTCGGACGCCGTCAAAAGGTCACAGGCGCCATCTCTGCCCGCTCACTGCCGAACTTAGCGGCTAGAGCACCATTTCCGGTCACTCCCCCTGGTTATTAAGGTTTTGTTTGTCATTAAAATT
Source organism: Discoglossus pictus (assembly GCA_027410445.1). Lineage (NCBI taxonomy): Eukaryota > Metazoa > Chordata > Amphibia > Anura > Alytidae > Discoglossus > Discoglossus pictus. Next base: position 287,980,554 of record CM050163.1, read on the forward strand.
TATAAATCCGGATATACATTTTGATACAAAATTTGATATCTCTTTTTATCTTTTTGACCAAAACGGACAAATTAATTTTATTGTATATGTAATTGTGATAAACTTTCATATTGAGATTTAAGGATTGAATAGAAAATGCTATACAGTAATGATTTGTAAAATCTGATGGGTTAATTTTTTTAATATTATTATCTGCCTGGTTTTATTTTGTTTTATTTGAAATGGATTTGATACATTTTTTTTTATATATAATTAGATTTGTTTGTATTTGTTATTATCAATAAATGTTATTTTATCAAATGGGAATATTGGTCTATAAATTGATTTTGAACTAATTATTTAAAAGTTAGGTCACATTAATCCTGACAGACCTTAACTCTACAAAGTATTTCTCAACCTAGCTGCAAACCACCTGCAAAGCAAATGTTTTATGTAAATTGGTGTTTGTAAGAGATTAAGACTAACCACCTTAGGGTGAACATGATATTCTGCCTATTACCCTACTACTCCCCACCCTATTATTGAACTACTAAACAATAAATAAGCTATACGTTATGAATCCTGAAACAACCACCCTCCCATTGCAAATGAGCAACATAACCACAAATAGCCTCCACTAACCACTCACCCTTATAAAATAATACTCCCTAACCCATGTCCTTTAGCCTTACGACATATACCTGTCCTTTTATACAAGACATACCATGTATATCCACTATGTCAGAGTCCATCAAATGCTAGACTCCCTAGTTAATCTGGCAACTGAGTAGGTTCTTCCACAGCACCTGGTCACTATCTCTAAAGCCCTGCCATTGCTTCCTCAACATCGCATTAGCGATAATATTCTGGATTTGGGAACAGGGTATCGTTGATCATTGCTGGGTGGTCATTTTTGGTGGGTAAGTGTACTTTATTAACAAATTAGTTTTATAGGCATGATTTATTTTGTATGTTATTAGTTTTTTTGTTATATATTATTTTTTATTTTTAATGTAAGCCTTTTTATTTTCTGTAAGTCTTTTTTTTATAATTAGTGCATTAATATTTATTTCATTAATCAGGGTTTTAAGTAGGTAATGAGTGGGGTGTTAGTTAGTTAATCAGGGCACTAGGTAGGTTATTAGGGGGTAGGTAGTTAATTGCGGGGTTAGTTAGTTAATTAGGGGTGTTAGTTAATTAATAGGGGGTTAGCATGGTCGGATTACCCATAAGGCAAACTAGGCAGCCACCTAAGGGCACCTGCCTGTGAGGGGCACCCAATTTTTAGCTTAAATACTTTTTTGGGTTTAAAAACAAAATGCTGCAGTTCACAGACAAGTAAGAGCCTGGTTCATGTATGAGTAGCTATGTTGTTAACATGTCTCTTATGGGAAAATGTCTGCGATTTGCTCACACAGCAAGAGAGAAGTGTACATGCACAGAAAATAAAAAATGGGTGCGCACACCTTTTCCACGCACTCGCAGGGGCTCCTCCACTTCATTGCCTAGGGGCTCCAAAAAGGTAAATCCGGCACTGGGGGGGGGGGGGGGGGGGGGGGGGGGGGCGGGTTAGGTAGAAATTAGGGGGCTTGGGGGGGTAATTAGGGGTTAAATAGGTAGTGGAAGGTTAAGTAGTTAATAGGGGTTAATTATATAGTGTGGGTTATTAGTTAAGATGGTGTTAATTAGGTAGTGGAGGTTAATTAAAAAGTGAAGGTTAATTTGGTAGTGTGAGGATTAATTAGGTAGTGGGGTTAATTAGTTAATATGGGTTTAATTAGGTGATGTGATGGTTAATTAGGTAGTGGGGGTTAACTAGTTAATATAGGGTTAATTAGGTAGTGGGGGTTTATTTTTATTTTTTTAGGGGGCGGATTAGTGTAGTGTTGAGTTCTGCTTTTAGTTAGAGTGTCATGAGGGTCCTTGTGGACCCTTGTGGCACTTATAGTGTCATTGTTAGGCCATGGGGTTCTGCTTAAACCCCCATGGTATGTACAGGGTTAATTATTATCACATAGGGGTCTATACAGACCCCTATGGGATATAGAACATTAATAAGGGGTTCATGGGGGTCTGTATAGACCTCCATGTGTGATAGGAGTAAATTTTATGTGATGCAAGGTGCTTATAGTACCCTGTCACAGGGGTTAAATTTATTGATAGCAAGGGTCATTTAAGGACCCGTGAGGCAGGTAATTTATATTTGTAAATGGGACAAGGGTTAATGATTTAAGCCCTGCAGGGGAACCCACAGCATAAGAGGGTTAATTGTAGATTCCATGAGGGTACTTGTAATACACCTGTAGAGGGAGTTAACTATTTAGATGCTGTGGATCATTTAAAGCCTTGCAGCAGTGGTTAATTTTATGGTGCAGGTCCATTAAGGATGTGTGTTTCTAGTGAGGGTTACTTTTAGGTGCCAAGGAGTTTATGGCCTTGGGGGGGGGGGGGGGGGGTTAATAAGTGCCAGGCCCAGGCTTATAGGGGTTCATTTTAGGTGGCAAGGGGAGCATAATATTAAGATAGTGTTATAGTTAACGGTTTGCGGAAGTGCTCTAATTAAGAGAACTTCCTTTACAAAATAAATGCTGTTGCCTATTGATTTATATGGAGGCCATATTCTTTATCTAAAAGTTATTTTAGCATTAATCTAATCACTACAGCAAGCTGTTACACACAAATATAATGCACCTAGTATTGCAGTACAGTGAAACAACCACTTCCATAGCATAGTGAATATACCCAGAGATGAACATGGTATCACCAATACAGTGAGAATCCCTTAGCCTAGAGACCCAGTGCAATGGGACTACTTCACACAGCTCTGACTGGCACATGGTAGATTGTGACAGAAGCTATACCAGTTTAGCACTTGCCTGATTAGTGTTTTCAATTTTTCTATAGCACTACTGTTTCAATAATACTTTCGATGTTGATTTTATATTTATCATAATGTTTTGGGAAGAATGAACCTAAGCTGTGTTTACTGAGACAACATATTTAGCCCTATTAAATTAGAGCTACGTATAAAACCCTAGACCGTGTTGTAGAAAGTAGGACCTACACTATTAAATTAACCCCGTAAAGCGGGCAGCTTGCGATCTGTGGGCTTACTTGAAGTAACAGCAACGTTAAAATTTGCGGCCGCAAATCCTTTGATCCGTCAAGCCCGTAACTGCTTCAATTCCAGTCATGCTATTAAATTGCAACAAAGTCACTCGCAAGCAAGCCCATAACATGCAAGTGGAGCCCAAAGCTGGAGAGGATTCGCAAGGGGGGTTAAATGTAATTAAAATCACACTACTGTACTTATATGAAAAGTGAAAGTGACGTTAGGTCTTAGAATTAATAGCACAACATTCTCAAGCTCGCAAATCGGCTCAGAAAAATACTTTATTTCATGTATATTTTTTGTGTTATATCGATGTGTTAATACATATGATGGAGCTCGTATGTAATAGAATATCATATTTGCGGGTTTATGACTGGAATGTGGGTTCGATCGTAACTCTTAATTGAAGACCGTAGGACTTTGAAATCCAACCTCCATTTTTCAGTGACGTAATCTCTGTTCCCACTGGCTCCATCTAAACCCGTAACTACAGGTTTGCTTAATTGATCATCAACAAAATCGCAAATCCGATGGCCGACAACTGGTTTACGGGTTCGCCTCTCAAGCTCGTAATCGCAGTACGCTCTAATTTAATAGTACAGTAACTCGCCCAAAATTCAAGCCTGCATCCGTTGTGAGCTTCACTTTGCACTTACGGGGCTCAAATTTAATAGGGCTCGTGGTTATTAAAAACTGCTTAACATGATAATGAAGCTCATGCTTTAATTTCCTCTATTTAAAATAATTTAAAATAATTACATATTTTAATTTTAGATGTAATTTTAGTCCCACCCTATACTCCATTTAAGGAGGATTTCTATGAATCCCAAAGTTCTTAATAGTTCTCTTTATTAGAAGACAAGCAAAAATGAATTATCTAGTTAATTTATCTGCTAAATAAATTCCACCTGTTTACCAGGAAAACATTTATTCACTTTTTTTTTTAAATACAGCTACCGACTGCTTTACATGATACACTTCATATAATGAAGCCTTATCCTGTTATTTTGTCTGCCCAACAAAAATGGGAATTTTCTCTACCTATTTTCCAGCTGATTTCCTGTGATTATATATGGATATGGAAGATATTATTCAGAGGAGGGTAAATTTATATTAAGTAGGAACTTTACATTGAGAACGTTATAATTTTCACAAGATATGTGTAATTGCAGCTCATGTTTAAGCAATCAATGAAGAAAAGCATTGTTGGAACATTGAAGACTTTGGCAGTCACTTTGAGTACAACAGATGGTCAAATATTAGAGTAATGATGAGTGTCATTATCATAATCAGAAAGTAAGTGCAAAAGAATCCACTCATTTACATCTTATTTCAAGAAGTCTTGCTTTCCTCCATCCAGTAAGTTTACTTTTTTTTAAATATTCTATATAGATTCTATAAGAGCACAAACTTTACTACTGAACAACAAAATAAATACATTAAAACTGGCAGCAAGACAACTTCAAAGAAGTGCTATAAGAGCACAACCCTTATTATTAACATAGTAAAGCTAAAAATGTAGGCCGCAACATGTCTTAGAAGCAGTGCCTGTGTTTCCATTCAATCATAAATATAGGTTCTAGGGTTAATGATTACGCCCATTCCACCTGTATGTAGTCCAAAGCTCACAAAAGATTCCTGGTTATCTCAGTCAGAATTCAGACATTGCTACAGTAGTTGCTTTTAAAAATCATCAGAGTGGAAAAATCAGTCTACTTTTGACAACTTTCATATTCGCTACAATTCCACGTATTTCCAGAATATTGTAACCAGTGGCAAATCAGTGGCAAAGCACCGAATCCAATAACAGTGTAGGCGACATCTATTACCTGTAATAACTATATTCTCTTAATTTATTAGTGTCATTATTCTCATACATAGGTGATCTTAGCACCCTAGGGATGATTTGACCACCTACATATAATTATCTTATTTATTGTCCCTAACAAGAACCAAAGTTATATAGAAAAGTTGCAAGGCATGCGATCTGGTCTTTGTGAAAGCCACACTCGAAACATGTGGGTCAGACCATTTCCTTCCAGCCCCACAGTGATGACGTCACATCCTGGTGCCCTGGCTGATGGAACTCTGCAATTCTGAGAGCAAAGACTCACCTGTGTTCCAGTACAGCGCCAGTCCATTGAAAAGGAGAAGTGGAATCTTCAGTGGGATTAGTCCTCGTTAGCAGAGAGTAGGGCTTCCCTCCCCCCCCCCCCCCCCGCAGGCAGGCACAGGGGTAAGTAGTGGGTCCCAACCGCCACTTTCTTAACAGAGAGAGCCACAGTTTAAAATTGCATATGCCCTGATGAGTTCAGTTTTCCTACCTTATTAAATGCATTTATATTCTCTCTCTCTCTACTGACCTGTACATGGCTACATATGTAGACCCATTAACCTGTTAGGTTAGTACAGTATGTTCATATATGTATGCATTGTGATTAATTGCGATCTGGGCACTGATACTCATTACCTTTTTGTATATCTATTTAGATTACTAAACCATTTCAGCATTTACCAGCATGCTTGTTACACTGTTAACACGCATATTATGATTAATATCAGAATAAGGATAAAGAGGACACTGAGCAGAAATAATACCTGCATTTACCCTGTTAGCAGGATATTGCCGAAAAGCTATCAATGTCAGTTATGTGAATAGGCAGACTTTGTATACCCTTTCCTACAAAATTATGTCATCATAATGTACATTAAAATATATGTTGGATTGGACCATATGAATAGATGATGTACTGTGTGGGACAGTTTCCTGTTATTATATCTTAATTGCTCGTATTTTAAATAATTTGTATACATTTTATGTAGAACCAATAAAAATTATATTTTCTTTTACGCCATCCTTTTGGTTTATTCATAGAATTTGTATGCTGTACGGTAGAGTCACTCAGATGAGACTTAAAGGTGTATTTTTCTAGGTATTATTTCCTTCTTTTTTCTCATATAGATTTACACTGCTTGTCTGGGTTCCCTGTCTTCTAGATACTTATTAATAGGGAATAGTATTTTCTATATACCTTACTTTAGGAAATAGGAATCTACTTCTCTAGCTGATCTATTTACCACCAACCCCTCTTTTTCAATAGTTTAAGATCTTTACCAACCCTCTGCTTAAGCCACTGAGAATGTGTGACCTCGGTATACTTACCTTAAAAATATATTTTCTTAGTCTGACGTAGAATTAATTCATTCAAAAGTTTTAAAATGAATAGAACATAACCTCTCTTACAGGGTTTTTGATGATCAGTTGACGTGACAAAATAACTGTATTTCCTTCCTCCTTGGAAAAACAAGCCCAAATCCAGAGGAAGGACAGTCTTCTACACTACTCAAAGTTCATAGATGTGTATTATTATATTTACAGAAAATGTCTATTTTAAAACACTGAATTATTTGTTATTTTCAATGATCTAAAAAATAGGTTGGGATATTTTAAAACTAATACAAGCATGCTGTATTAAGAAAGTTATCTGTTTAGTTTATAAGCATTTTGCCAAGGATCTTCCTGAAGGCATGAGAGAAAAAGCACACTCAACAAGGGTGGAGACTAGAAAACCAAAAGCTAGGGAGAAATTAGCTATATGGTCCCCTTCACTGAATTGTTCTCATGATTTTTCTTCATCCCGGTATACCTCCCTTGGGAGTATGTGGAATCAAAGTTCTTCTTATTGGTATGGGGAGTTAGTACCTCATCCACTTATCCTTAGAAATATGTGTATGTTGACAAAAGGACACCCTTGCTATATTTAAGATATGAAATAGCAGTGTCACTTTAATAAGAATATATATTTGTTTTCCAAAAATGGTTGAACTCAAAACCAGAAGTGCAATTTAGCAACTTCCTGTTTCATTTTTTGGTGCAATGTTTCATGGCGCAGTGTTTCATAAGAGCTGCAAACCTCTGCAACAACTTTCAGCGAACTTCACCAACCAATACCCCTGAAGAGTTTACAGGACATTTGTGCACCTTGATCCCTTTTGTGAACTCTGAAGTAAGACTTTATCTACATATTGTTTTCCTTCATAGGTATAATTTTGTGGTGTTTTTTTGGTATATTTATTAGGACATTTGCCCTACACTATTCATGACTGATTTCTGACCCACGCTACCTTCCTAGTATCCACCCTCACAGGTGAATACAACTCTCTAGAAGCTACTTCTTGGGCTGAACAGACACATGCTTCTACAGAGAAGACATACAGACTAGCAACCTTGTTTAATATACATAAGTCGGTGGGTCATTATAGATTGAATTTGTACATAAGGGAAAATTTGCTGGAAGATACAATTATTGTACTAGGTGGTACCTTTATTTCTGTCCTACATTTGGGGAGCATGTTTTATCTCTCTCGTTCTGTGCTGCCTTTAAAGTCCTCATGGAAATTTATATTAAGTAATATTCTCCATATCTATAAGTGATCAAAAATTGATTTTCTTTATATACTGTATCTACACAGTCATAAAGGTATAGCACACACAGAAAGGAAGATTAGGGAAACTGTTATTTTATCAAGCACGTGTTGTTTCTGACAGGAGGATATAATGAAGGAAGGTCAAAATGGTGACAAAGATCTTACACAGACTAAAAAACAGGCAGGGGCTAAGAACAAGGCATTATTTCCAGACCGTATCCAATTCAATTAGACAGACCCTTAGATTTTTGGATTTTGAGCCATCCCTTAATCCATTGGTAGAGAACTGTTACTAGGAGTTACTGAGAGCAGATAGACAAGGAGAGAAAGATGCTTGAACATGGGCAAATCGAGGCTTTATGCTGCCCTAGGCCATTCAGATGTATGTGCTCACACATCCCATTTGCAGCTCATTTCTTCTTTATCTCAAATTATAAATATATATATATATATATATATATATATATATATATATATATATATATATATATATATATATATATATATATATATATATATATATATATATATAGTGGGACACCAATGCTCCACAAAGGTGTGATCAGACAAGGATTGGGCCACTAAGTGGCTTTTGAAGCCAACTCCAGAAAACGCTCAACAGATAGTGAGAGAGCATCAGCGATGACATTCTTGCAACCTTGCATGTGCACAGTCCTGCACCATATATTGTTTTTAAGTCAAACCAATACCAACTGCTTGAGAAGATACACTATAGGCAGAGATGATGCCGTAAGATTATTGATTGCCCTGACCTCTACCAGGTTATCATAATGAAAAGTAGCATGCTGATCTCTCAGTTGATCCCTTCAAATATATATAGCAACGATAATGTGGAATAGCTCCAAAACAGCCAGCTTCTTAATCAAATTAGGCCCTGACCATAATAAAGGCTATAAAGCAGCAAACTACAGACCCCTAAAATAGGTACCAGAACCTACACTAGCAGATACAGATTAGAAACTAGTATAGCCATGAATAAGGGTTTTCAATTGAACTGCTCCAGGAATGTCTGGTACACTGCCAAATCTTCCTTTAAGGGAATGGAAATGTTAAAAAGATGACAAGGCTGTTTTATCCTTGCCATACCCAATGATAAATGTCTATTTAAAATGATTCCCTTTGGAATATTTCTACAAGCAAAATCAACCTTACCCAAAAAGGGATTGTAACCTCGGAAGAGTAATCTTTTTTCTCGAAGCTACCATGTCACTGGAAGAATGCAAATCCTCCACTTTATCAATGGGTAATGAGCATTCAAATTTATCAGAATCAATAGGTATTCACAAAAAAACTGAGAACCGTAGTTAGCTTAGCTAATAGGATCCCAAATTATTGAACTACCCTCACAAAACTCAATAAGTGCTGGCATTGAATAATTGATGAACCAACAAGTAATGATTCCTCTAAATAATAGATCAAACTCGATTCAACTGCCCACTGAACAAAAGAGCTAAAGGTTTCAAAGAAAGGCACAAGAAATAGAACATCCCATTGGAAGGTAGATATCAACAAAGTACCCAAAGATGATGACACTTTGAGTGAACTGGGAACCACCAAAGCATGTTCTTTTGCAGAAATAAGGTTACCCAGGTAAATATTTGCAGAAGGTATTGAACAGGGGAAAATGTAATCAGAACTGAAACACATAATAAAAGTTTAGCCTTCTCAGAAAAACCCTCATGTTTACCATACAGCTTTAGTAATGGAAGAATATTTTTTACATAAATCAGAGTCCTTAAAAGAATAGTCTGCATTAGTCCAAAGTCCTTGAAACATGAAAACATGGGGTGCTGATTAACGCATTAACAGCCTTATTAAATTGCGATTCTGTAAATTTAAAAGGGCTCTATTTAAGCACACAACATATTATTTTTACAGAAGTTTTTAGTTAGTGAACTTCTATCCAAAAGAAAGGTCTTCACTAACTAAAAACTTCTGTAAATAAAATATGCTGTGTGCTTATATAGAGCCCTATTAAATTTACTGAATCACAATTTAATAAGGCTGTAAATTTGCAGGAAGAACCCGATCTGCAAGAGCTCTTGTTATACAAGAAACAATAACCTTTGAGTACTTTTCCAGACTGTGATGAGACTGCGGGTAATGTGACTGTGCCATGAAAGGTTCCGCCCAACCTTAATGGTATAACTATTTTCATCCAGTATCCCATATCCCTATCATCCCACTACATGTTCTCTGTGACAGCTAATCACTGATGGAAATGCTCGACATATGACCATTGTATGGATGCTTTCTATTTTTTTCAAATAACAAAATAAACGAAAAGAATAATCAATAAACTGTTCCCTAATTAAACTTGCCATTAACACAAAAGGTATTAGAAAATTTGAAAATGTTTTAGGTATTTTCTGTATCTCCTTTTTCTCTCCCCCTCCTTCTTTCTTCTCTTGTACTTCAAAATAGTTATCAAGGGGAAGAAGTGAAAACATTTTGATAAACACTCTCCTCCAGATCTTTTGTTTTATTTCAAGAGGGACGTGCATACCAATTCTACTCAACCGACATAAACTAACAAATCTGACTTTTTTGCCTTAACCACAGAATCTGTCTTATCTAAGACGCTAACAGAAAGCGCAATAGTAGCTTAAAAAACGTATTGTTACAGTATCAAAGTATTGCTCATATTGGACTGGTTAGACCACCCACGTACTTAGCTGAGAGAACCTGAATATCTGAATCTATAGCCTAATCTGATTGTACTAAAACTTCTGCTAGCAAACTACCCCCATGAGTATCCTCAGACTGTGATAACATCGGTTTTATCACCCCTCACACCTACAGCTACCTTGGGGGACCCAGCAATGGCATCCGCTGCATTTTTACCCAACAAATGACGCTGCTCCTCTTAGTCCTGTCTGACATGCCTCTATCCAGCATGTGACCTTCCAGCCGCCTTGGGGGATCCAACAATGGCATCCGCTGCATTTTTTCCCAACAAATGGCCCTGCTCCTCTTGCCTAACGTGCCTCAATTCAGCATGTAAGCACCTCACAATTGGATTTTGGGCTATCTTTTGATCCACCAGGAGAGTGGAATTAGGAGCTACAGAGAGAAACGCAGAGTAAACAAAGAAAGCCTTATACCTGGTTTGGGGACAGGAAAATGCCTATTGGGAGGGTCAGCTGATGAGCTAAAATAGCAAATTATAACAAATTACTTAGGGCCTCATTCAATTGCGATTTGGCCAATTGAATAGGGCTCTATATAAGCACACAACATATTTTTTTTACAGAAGTTTTTAGTTAGTGAACTTCTATCCAAAAGTAAGGTGTTCACTAACTAAAAACTTCTGTAAAAAAAATATGCTGTGTGCTTATATAGAGCCCTATTCAATTGGCCAAATCACATTTGAATGAGGCCCTTAGTAAATAAGCGTTAGCAGCGACTTTGATGTTTATTGGAGCTGGTGATTTAAATAGTTACATAATAATTGAGGTTGAAAAAATACTTTTAGTCTATCAAGTTCAACCTTTTTTAGATCTCCTCTGATCTGCAATATGGATTATTTGTTAATTGATCCAGAGGGAGGCAAACAGAAAAAAAACACAGTGAAACCTTGCCAATTGTCTCAAAAGGGAAATACAATAAAATTTCTTCCATATCCCAGATACTGGCTATCGAACTCCTCCCTGGATCAATACTCCCTCTCTAATTATCCAGGATAACCCTGAATGCCATTTTTATTTAAAAATATATCCAATGCCTTTTTAAAGCTATCTTTCAAATCTGCTGTCATCACCTCCTTTGGTAGAGAATTCGACAGATTAACCACCCTTACTGTGAAGAACCCTTTTCTTTCTTTAAGGTGAGATCTTTTTATTTCTTGTCAGTTGAAAACCTCTTGGCACAAAAATTTCCCTTGACAAAGCCTTATATTGATCCTGGATATATTTATATAAGGTAATCACATCTCCTCTTGGATGCCTTTTTCTAAAGAAAATATGTTTAATTTGGTTGGTCTTTCTTCATAACTTAGCTTCTCCTTTCCCCTTATTAGTTTTGTTGCCCTTCTCTGTACTTTTAAAAGCTCTAAAATGTCCTTTTTGTGAAGTGTTGCCCAAAATTGTACTCCATATTCCAAATGAGGGCATACTAGGGATTTGTATAGTGGCAGAATTATATTTGCTTCCCTGGCTTATATACCCTTCTTAATACATGCTAATATTTTACTTGCCTTTGCAGATGCTGGCAGGAGTAGGAGGAGATCGTCACAGACAAACAAGTTTGTTCTATGCTGTGGGTAAACAATGGATGCCGGTGATGAAGCTTTTACTTGTGATATTGGCAGAGAAACAGTGCAGTGAGATTATTCTGGGACGGGTACAGACAAACACATTTTGTAAAATGATGCTTATTGCAGACAAATACATTTAATACTATGATGTGGGTTGGAGATGGTTACAGACAGATATGTTTTGTAGCTTTGTTAGCTGGAGCTTTGAACTCAAAGAAAAGTTATACAAAAGTCTTATACAATAACGATTTTACATAACCTTACATTACTTCGTTTAGTATCCCCTCACACAAGATCCAAGGACTAGATGCATTTAGTTCACATTTATACAGTTTTGTACAAGACAATACAACAATGTGTTATCTTCATAAGTCAACACAACTTAGCATCTTTTGTCTAAGAAATACATTTTTACCTGGAAGTACTTCCCCAGATTGTTTGATATCTAAATGCCTATGCCCCAATTAGACACTATATGCCCCTTTATTAAGAGAGTTTTTGAAATACATGCATTTTGCCACTGAGAATTCATTAAAGTCTGTATATACATGTGTCCTGACTGCCCACTTCAATCCCCACAGAGAATAGACATAAAGTATAAGACGCTATAAGAGGATTAGAAATAGAAAAAAGTGCCCAAAAAAATAAAGTGGAAATTAAAATAAAAAAGGAAATATAATACAAAAGTAAAAGAATGAAGGGGGTATAAATAAATGTCTCAGATAAACCAAGCAGTATAATAAATCTTTTTTTATAACAATTATAAAAACTATTGCATATGACATGTTTATAGATGAACCCAATTACAGGCATTCTTGAATTGATTTTGAAGGCTCGTCATGGATACATACCACTTTTAAAGTGTGTTCTCTTACATAATAGTTATTTAAAAGCTTTTAGCTAATTAAAATCTGTGTTGCGAAGTACCCAGACACTACAACAAAATGATATATAAAGCAACACCCTATGCATTTATGAATTCTTCTTTACTACTCTCAGATCCCTCTATCAGAACCTTTCTTTTAAATTTGTTCTCAAAAACGAATCAATATTTCATCTTTAAACCTTTATGAAATGATCTTATATGTTGCATTAAACCTAATAATGTTAGCACCTAGAAACCATTAAAGAACATTATTATTTTTTACCTTTATCTTTATATTATTATTATTATTATTTTTTTTAAATCATCACATTCATACATATATTAATCACAGTCATTTTATAATTGTTGCAACTTAAAAAATAACTTTTATTAGTGCTCCATAAAAATAATAAATTGGGGAATTTACAATACTGTCCAATAAAACAAAATATAACGGAACCGGTTAACACTCCTATATAATTGTGTTTAGTGCTAAAAACTTGTACTCATTGCTACTTTACAGTAAGTGTAGCTGTAAGATTAATACTCTAAATAGCAATGTAACAAGAACGTGTCAATTTGAAAAGATACATTCAGTTGGAAGTTGCAATATATCATATAGCCATAATGCTTCTTTTGGTGTCACTTGAATTAATCCAGCATAACAAGGTCTCCTTTAAACTAAATATATATATATATATATATATATATATATATATATATATATATATATATATATATATAAATGTAATTGGCTAAAAACCAAGTCTGTGTGTGGGGAAAAGACAACAGTTGCGGATAGACTCGCTCAAAATAACTAGAATGACAAAGGTCTTACATACAGTAAAAACAGCAAGTCTTAGGTGTACATTTTTAAACAGCTGAATACAAGACTGGGTGTATATGAGCTTAGGGTTACAACCTGTATAGACACCAACAGTCTAAATTAAACTTATAAACATATATGACGTGTAGAGATGGTGGGTCATGGACCACAATATGATATAAAAAGCTTGCAGGTTGAAGGAGCCTTCATGCAGTCAAGAGGGAAGTGTGCCAGATGAGCCCAGCTGAGCAGAGCCTAATCCTGACCAAATAGAAACCTGATGGAGGCTGAACTTCCAAAACCAACTACAAGGGGTATTATCCTGTATCTTTATTTTACATAATGTAGAATTCATATTTGTAAATATTGTCTTAATACTTCTTGTCTGTTATCTGTTTTGTCTAAAACCCATTGTGTAACCGTATATTCATTTATGTAAAATATATCCTTTGTAATTAACTTATGGGTATGCTTGTTTATTGATTTGTCCAAAAGAACTTATTACTTGTAAAAATGATACATGACTTATTTAATTAATTTAGTTAATTTCTTACATCATGCACTTGTGGGGCTGCAGTGAGCGCCAAAGGCCCGTGGGACTTAGGCTGCAATGCGTGCCAAAGGCGCTCATTGCAGGGCTCTCGAGAAGCGCCATGGGCTCTCATGGTGAAGTCCACGGGAGTTAGTTAGGCTGTAATGAGTGCCGAAGGTGCTCATTGAAGGTCTTGCCATGAGTGCCGCAGGTGCTCATGGCGAGGCCCTCAGGAGTTGAAAAAAAAAGTTAGGCGGCGCTCATGTCGATGGCCGCAATAGCCTGACGAAGAACAGAGACACGCAGAAAGACCCCCCAAAAAAACCAAATAATTAAAAAATAAAACCACCACACACACACAGCACAAGACTGAGAGTGAGGTTGGCGAGCGAATCTGGGCCATATTTGGAGTTTTTCGACGATCGAACATCGGCTAAGAGAGGAAGAAAATAGCGGCCTAAAAACGTACAAATTCTCAAACGGGATCAAAAGCGAAGACAGTAACTCACAAGCAACGCAAGGCACGCAAGACTTTGAAAATAAAACCAACAGCAGTCCGTGCGCGCCACGCAAAGATTCAGCAGACATAGAGAGGAAAAAGACACAGGGATGGAAGGGGGGGGGGGGGGGGGGGTTGCATTCCCAAGCACAAAAGTTGCAGGTTAAGGAGGCCTGCAATGAGTGGCAAAGCCGCTCATTGATGGGCTCGCGATAAGTGCCAAGGGTGCTTGTCACAAGGCCCGTAAAGTAGACAGGAGGAGAGGCTCGAAGGTGCTCAGTGGGGACAGAACCATGCATTGTGTGGCAAACAGCACTGCATGGCTCGCGATGAGCGACAAAGGTGATCATCATGAGGCCTGTACAGTAGACGGGAGGAGCGGCCAAAGGCGCTCATTGCGATCCATGCGATGAGTGCCAAAGGGTTAACATTGCGAAGCACGAAAGTTGTGGGTTGAAAAGGCCTGCAATGAGCGGCAAAGCCGATAATCGCAAGGCCTGTACAGTAGACGGAGATGCAGCATTCCCAGCCTAAAATGGTATGGTATCTAAATAAATAGATATTTGTAAACATACCAAAATAATCAAAACTAGGTCTGATATAATTACCATATCAATTATATTAAAGTATATTGTACATGCCATATAGGATTATGTGGACAATGTGATAACTAAACACAGGTTTAGGCGTAAGGCTGCCCCAGTAGGACCTATGCTTCTCCCAACCAACTGATCAAATTGCGGAATTGCTAAGCTACAGATGGAGTACCTGAAACAGAGAACCTCCCACACCAAGCTAAAGGATCAGTTACCCTTGTCCCAATAACCACAGTTGGTTGACCAACACCAGAGGGTATGCTTTGTTGAGGTGGAGTTGCTTCTGTGGTTGCTACTTAACCTGAATGGGGAATTGATGCTCATGCTGGAATTCCAACAAGATGGCTTGCAGTGAAGGTTGCATATATGGATAAGTGAAGACATCCTCCTCTCTACTAGAACTGGGAAATCTAGACCTAAAATGATTGAGGTGCCTGCTATGAGAGATACTGCCTCAAGAATGACCATGATAATGATGTTTGAGATCTAGAACCACCTGCTAGAAAAAAAAAATGGGAGTCCAATAAGAGAGTCTAGGAGGGCTGGCCCTGACATACATGGCACTCCTCCGGGCCTTTCCTGGCAAGCAGTTTATCTGGATCCTGACAAATACTGATCACCAGTTACCTTCCCCACCTGCATCACACCCACATTGGTGTTCAGTGGCAAGCCTAGTGCCTTGGCAGTTATTCTTTTTTCCTGGATTAGGGTAATCACACTCTGTAACATAACTTTTCTAGAAAATAGGGAGGCACATTTGGATCTGGAAAAATGCAAAGCAAGGAAAGGGAGAGGGGGGAAGGCTAAAAACAGGGAGGGGATGAGGGCATTAGAGAAGGACCAGGAAGGGAGTCATGCTGTCACCTGAACCTCACATTGATGACAAAAGCTGGTTTTACCACAACCCTTCTGCCAGGCTAGCCACCACAGGACTACCTGAACTGCAAGGTACTGGAAAGTGATAGTGAAAAGCAGTGTGTAAACGTGATTTATACACATAGCAAGAAGCAGCACTAACTAGGACTAGGCTTATGTTGTCATGGCGGTACACTGAACCATCATCTTTGTCCAGTCTCATTTCTTTACAGTCACGGAGCAGACACAAACAATGCTGGCCAATACATAGATCAGGAATTGGCACACAGTAATGTGTGAGGGGTCTAATTGACATCATAGTAAAAAAACATAACTAGTTTATATGCTTCTGTGAATTTTGAGGTGAAGACAAAAGCCTGGCACAAAAAATCCCTTGGCCTGCCTCATCTGCTTGGTTGAATACACAACTTCCTGATCCTATAAGCAGTGTGGGAATGGACGGTTTGGTATATTTATGTTCAGGATTCAGAAGTACAACACTTATCTGGGAGGTGGTATGCAGCTTTAACATTTGGCATGCAAGGAAGGAGATGATCTAACAAAATTACTAGTACTGATTAGCCCAGTTGATACGACAGTACTAGGGACTGGCAAAATCAGATGCACTAATCCATCAGATTTTGTCAGTCTAAGAACACAAACTCAGCATCATAAAAAGGTACACAGCTTTCTTTTCACAATTCTCACAGTAATTTATCAGGACAGTTTCATACAGTGCTGGATAACTAATGTATTGTGACACCAGTCTTCAGCACTTGTCACATTCTGTTCTTGAAAGATTTACAGGAGTTTAAACGTGAAACTAATTGAAGGTTTAAAACATGTGTTTACTTATGTTAACGATAGGCAGATAAGCTAATGTCAACAGTTGGATTATTTTTTTATTCATGCATTTATAGCGGTTATGTTGTTGTGCAAAATGCCTTTAAACAATAGAGCAATAAAAGCTAGTCAATTGTTCTAAATAAAATAGTTCCTGAGATATGCCACCTTTTTTCAAAGCATCATATTTGATCAAAAATTATTTAACTTACATGGTAATATCCATACTTTTGTAAAATCATTAAATAAAAAATGCTTTTCAAAAAGAACCAATAATCTCACTCAACTAATCCTATGCAGAGTTGATGCAAGACAGAATACTCATTAGTAGCTTGGGAGGGGTTTAGTTCACAAACATACATTTTCTTTAAGGAAGACTTTTTAGGAGCCATGAACGACTATTTTGAGAACACAGGCTCCCCAGTCAAATCCTAAACATTGCTACTGCCCAGTGTTTGGGAGTCTTTATTTCATAGCAAAAATGGTGTAAATGTCCCCCTCTAATATCTTTGATCCCTCCTACATTGATGTGAAGAAAGGCAAAAATGCAATCAATTGAAGATCGAGTGAAGCTACATTCTGCACCAAGTAACAGCAACACTACATTTCAGATTATTCAAATTTATCATTTGTTTAATAAATTACCCTAATTCCTTCACTTAAAACAAAGATTAATCGGGATAACTTATTTGCTACTGATCAATATATTAAAATTATAAACAGGAATATAAAAGTACAGAATTATATCCATCACTATCCTATCCATCACTATTTGACCTCAGACCTTTTCTCCTGTTGCTCATTTGTGGAAATCTCCAAGTAAATCAGAATTCCAGAGGCATAACTTTTACAGCACTCCCTTTATTCAACCATATTTTGGGTCAGTATACACAAAAAAACAAAAACAAGTTGAAGATTTGTGGTATTATGTATTATTTGTCATAGTTACCAACTCCTTCATTGGAATCCTCTTTTCCCATAATTCAAAGAGCTAAAATACCAAAAGAGCAGTTCGTTCATGGCTGGGGCTTATAGGAGAATGGTACATAATCCACTTGAATCATTCCAAGTGCTTCATTTTTTTTTAAGAATCATGATTAATCCTTTCTTTCAGAGATTGGCGTATTCCAAAAGGAGATATCACATTGCCATTGTTTTTATTTTAAGTCCAGGCTAGTTTTCAAAAAATAAAGGGGCAGCATTAAAAGTTGGAGGTAGGAAGTAACACAGCTTCAGTAATGGATACAACATGTATGATGGAACATATATATTCTCCTTTCTCTTCATACTGAATTCATAAGAAATGCATCAGCCATTTATGAATTACAATGGTGATATTGAAAGCAATATCCCAATAAACATAATTTTTTGTGAATGGTGGCGTTTCTCCAGCACCAAATCTTTGGATGCAGAGAGCAAAGCCTCAGGTCTTTGGCATTGAGACCAAGGCAACTTTTGCCATAATTAGTCAATTAATGAATGTAATTATCTGCTGTGTTATATACTTTAAAACCCCCCAATCCCTCCGGTGCAAGCGTGAAAGATTTTGGGTACAGGAGGTGGAGGAGCAAGAGAAAGGATTCCAAAACTGCACAGTCCCTTCAACACTTCATTTGCCAAATGGGGTGCAGAGAGAAGGACGTTAACCTGGGGGTCCGAGGCACGCAAGGGGCTTTTGTGGCACTCTGAATAATGTCCAGCATCCTTTAGTGTAAGCCAGGCATCCCTTTACAAAAAACAAAAAGTCAGCCCTGTAGAGAAGTTATTGAGCAGCACATGTGAGGGCTTGGCGTGTGTCATGGAGAAGCAGCTCTGCGAGTGTACTGTACACGGTATCTGGTAACTGTCATGCCATGGACTTCAGACATTTCACACACTGTCTTGCAGGGAACCATGTCCTCATCATCTTCCCCCGTCAGCCAATCCTGCAGCAGTTCAGCTGCTTGGGGACTGACATTCTCTTGCAGCCAGCGATTGTGCCAGACTGAAAATTTCTGGTGGTGTTTCTGGAAGACCAGCGGCTGGGACTGAAAAAGCAGTTGGGTGAAAGAGGAGAGATTTGTTTATAACTTTTCTTAAAAAGGGAGGTTCCTGGATTTTAATAAAAAATATATAATATACTTCTGTATCTATTTACTTTGATGTACTGTATTTATTAGGAAGTGATTATAAGCTCTATGTTCCTGCCTAAAATGAAACAAATAGTCCCTGTATAAGTCTGCCCACTACAGCATATGCAGACAATAGGGCCCTATTAAATTGCAGCCCTGTAATTACATGAAACCCAACATTTCCACTGTGGGTTAAAACATTTTTCTACATATATAGATGAATTTAGTTGACTAACATGCAACTACAGGCTCACAGCCTCCACACGCAAACCATGAATCCACAAGTAGCATTTCAGGGCATGATCATGATCAATTATGCAAGCCTGTAAGTTACATTTTAGACAGAGCCAATAGTAAATGAGACTGTCATGATGTCAGTAAGACGTGGGAGTTTAAACTACAATCAGTTAGTGTTTAGAAGTACAATTTGCAATCGGAGATGCAATCCAGAAATGTAGAAATCAATAAAGCAACTGTTCTAGTCCAGGCGGGTTCCATATGTATTAATAATCATGATGCAGAATGTTCACGGATTGGTTAGTATGAGACTCATACTCATAGTACATCCAGCTCTACAGAGTATGTGTCTTTCTCCTCAAGCAGGTAATTTTTAACAAAATAAAGCACTTCTTAACAAAATAAAGTACATAAAAGTAAATAGATATACATGTATTATATACTATCCAGAAACCTTCCATGTGCCTATAAATAAATATTCTTGAAGGTAAAATGGTTTATTACCAAAATTCAGCACAGTGTTTGAAGGTGATTTTACCGCTTTATGATCAAGAAGCAGTTGGTAAAATATATGTATATAAAACAACTAAAACCTCACATATACAAATATATTATAAGAATGATAATTTCTCTGACACATACATTTGAAATTCAGAATTGTGTATCTGGCACATGCTTGCATTTTGAAATGGTTATTCACCAATAGTATTTTTCCCCCTAAACTTCTATTTTGCATTTTTCTTGTTGAATCTATTTTGTGTACTTACTATATGGTGAAACCGATAATCACACAGTTTATACTTTTTGAAAAGGAAGGCATTTTTCCAACAGGACCTCAATGAGAGCATTATCAGAATTACCTCTTGTTCTTTGTTTTATTTAGGCTCGTCTCATCCCTTTCATACACTGTGGACCAGTCTATTTTTTTTATATTTTTTTGTTGCATTATGAAATATGTTGGTATTAAGTCATCTTTCTGAATTACCCCATAGTAATTGCTGCTATGTAAAACTATAAACATCATATTTGTAGCACTCTGAATCATCTCCCCATAGTCATGACCATACCTCTTTGGCTCTGGTCAGTGTTCCCCAGCGGTACATGTAATCTTCCGAATTCATAACGCACATCATCTTGTGACTGTTGACCCGGAAGCGAAAGTCCATGTTGCTGGCGCTTTCCACGCCCATCAGCCTCTTCCATGAGGTATTCACCTCGTCCTTCATTGCTCGCACAGTCCTGTACTGCCAGTTGTGAAACTTCCGGACATTCCTATGGAAACATAGACAAATAAATCAGTGTTGAGATGTTTAGATCAGCTTGTACAGAGGCTCAGTTTAATGCATCAGATTCCTTGCTTGAATTGGGACACAACAAAACAGAAAAATACATACTTAATGATATTTTGATGACCACAATAAAAGAGAAAAGGGACTTGGGAGTTATATCATCAGATGATTTAAAGGCAGGTAAATAATGCAAAAAATCTGCAAGGGAAGCCAGCAGGGTGCTGAATTGCAACGGAAGAAAAAAAAAGAGAAGGTAATAATGCCGTTATATAGATCCCAAATTATACCTCATGTAGATTACTATGTCCAGTTCTGGAGATCTTCTCTCCAAACGGATATTAAGAAATTAGAAATAAATCAAAATAATTCAAAATTGCAGCTCAAAAAGGCAAAAAAGGTGGTAGCAGCCATTCAGAGGAACTAAGGAAAACTCTGTAAAGGAATTCAAGGATGCCTTGGCTTAGCATAAAAACCTGAAAATAAAGTATGAAGGATTTGCATGTGGATACAATTAGCACGCTAGATGAACCTTTTGATTCATATCTGCAGTAAAATCTAGATTTCTATTAAAGGGACATTGAAGGCTTCTAGATATTACTAGGAATAGAATTGATTGCATGTTTACTTTCATGTACTTTTATTTATTGTAGTTTTTTTTTTTTTTTTTTTTTTTTTACCTAAAACCGAACAAATTGTTCCTAATTGGTTTCACCCCTCTGCAGCATATAAAGTCAGTGTACTTCTAAGTACAGGGTGTGCAGTGTCTCATATGAACCAATCACTAGCAACATTCTACTTGAGAAATGAGCTACAGACGGCAGACACCAACGGGTACAAATTGTATGATTTTAGGTAGTAAATAAAAAACAGAGCTTTTAAACAAGTCTTAATAAAATAAAGTGCATTAAAGTAAAGCGATACATAACTATACTATAAACACTACTGAAACCCAGGAACCTTCCATGTCCCTTTACGCAGTATGGCTTAGCGGCAAAATTGAAGCTTCCATATTTTGTATTTTATATCTCACTACTAGCTCAGGATAATTACAATTGTAAAGCATTGAAAGATACTATAAAAACTCAGGTTTGCTATCATGTAAATGGCAGAGAAATACTCGTTTTGCATTATATGGCAGGAAGCTTTGCAAATACACTTTGTATAAAAACGCAATTGGCTAAGCAAATAGCTAGATTTTACAAGCATCTATAATTTTGTAATATTTAAAACATACTCTTATATTCATGAAATAATTTGGGTAAAAAATTCAGACAAAGAAACTGAAGCAGTATTATGTTCCCAAATATACAAGTATATTGACTTTTACACAGAAATGATTTGGCCAAGTGGGGCAAAGACTATAGAATTATCAAGGAGGAATCAAGTTTGTATGGAAACATCCACTCTCCAAATGACCTGACACATTCAATGCAATGCACTGCAATGTGTTTTAGTTCAATGAAGCACTGTAACACACTGCTACAGGAGAGGGGCCACAAAACTTTCGGAGGCAGTTCATATAACAGATCTCACATCTAGACAAACCATTAAAATAAATCATAATACAACATATAGCATTTGTCAGCTAAGTCTTGTACACAATTCTGGAACCCACAAAACTCTTTAACCATTTGCACAATGAATATGTACACCCACCTCTGCAATACCACTGGTTTCAATAAGAAGCCTTCACTCTGGCTACTCTGCGCCCCCTCCACGTTAATGTACTGCTCCATGTAATTAGACAGATGCTGTAAAACGAGAGGATGTGGGAGTTTACAAAAAAGTGTGAGCATTTGCTCTCATTCTGCTGTGTACACAAAGGGATATCAAGGACAGTGTATAGAGCAAGTGGTTAGTTATTTTAGGCCAGTAAACTAACTTGTGTTAATATTTTATTCTCCATTTAGGAGAAAAGATGGAGCAGATTATTCCCTACCTACTTAAAGGTTACACACATACTGCTAAGTAAGACAGACCCCTAGGAATACACAAAAAGGGAGCACAGTCTCACCTGAACCTCTGTGGGGTCCTCGGTCTGCACGTCCTCTGTGTCCAGCAACTCGATAGTCATTATTACCTGACCCTGTCTCTGCAGGAACATCACCTAGAAAATAACAGATTTAGTAAAAGGACTACTGTGGTCATAAATTTAAAATAATCCGTTTGGAAGAGCTACACATGAACATAGACAACATGCTTTTAAGATGTAAAACATACTTTAGTGTATTACTTTTGTATGTGGTTATGTTCTTGAGAATTCTTAAAAAATCATTTAAAATGGTTACACATCGAACTAGTCATCTTACTATACCAAGTCATACACAACGACAGCAGTGTATATTTTGAATATCAATATAAGAATTTGTGGCATGGTGTGCTTGATAGGTGTAGGGGAGGTAACCCAGTTATTTACAAGCAAAGTTCATTTTTGCCATCACAAATGTGCACACAGTGAGCGGTAGTGTTTATAGCAGTTATTTATGTTTGAATAAAATAGCTTTTGATGCTGCCTTTCACACACACACACATACATATAACTAACAGGCTAAGGATTTCACGAGAGAAGAGAGGAGAGAGAGAATAATAAAAAAAGAGCAAGTTTGTCCATGTCCTTGCAGCACTGGTTTTGTTTAAAACCTGCTCTCAAAATGAAAGATGGCAAGTGTACGTCTCCAGCATTTCTGTAATAATCTGTATATATACACGCATATTGATATACACAATTTTATACAAATATACATCCCTGCCCCTATCATTCCTCTTACCTTGAAACAATTCTCATCTGCCATGTAGTGTTCCGCCTTCCATTGGTAACTGGCCTCCTTTGATGCCCGCACACACTGAGAAATCAGATTGCCTCCAGCAGCCCCCTGCTTCCTCTCACCAAAGTACAATTCCACCACTTTCAGGCAGATCTCATCACTCACCAGATGATGAAGCTGGAAAAACAATGACCAAAGCTTGAACAGGTACCGTTTTTACTCAAAAAGCAGAGATATAAATTCATTAAGGCTTAAACTTATGGAGAGAGTTGCTCCCAACACATTCTGCATGCATTTTGGGAGCGTATTCCTTATGACAACTGGAGAGATTTCTCTGTATCAATTAAATTCCTCATTCTATGCAATCCTTACAAGTCACTTCTACTCTATGCAAGTGATTTGACAATTGCATTAATATTTAACATTAGACTAATCATTTTAAACTATATGTTTAAGCACTTAGAATTGCATATATGTGGCATATATATATGTCCTATGCTAGAAGTCTAACTAAGTAATCAGTAATATGTTGTCGTAACGCAAGTTGTCATCCCGTTGCGGGGCTCACATAGCAAGCCCCGCAACGGTGGCCCTCGCGAAACGAGGGACGTAGTTGCAGGGGTGGAGGCCCGAGGGATGGCTGGGGTGGAGATGGCCATAGGCGCATATTGCGAGGCCCGCGGGACTTGGAAAAATTGCAAGCCTCGGAAAACTTTCAGGATTTTGCAAAAATCACAAATTTAATGGCCGAACTGCGTAACTTGAAAAAAAAAGAAAAGAAAACAATTATGCCTCCAATTAACTTAGACACAGCACAGGGGGGAGCCTGTGAGTGAGGTTGCAAGTTAATTTGAGGCATATTTGGCGTTTTTTTAAGATCGAAAAGCGAGAAAAAAAATGAAAAAAACGAGGCCGAAAGGATGTAAAAACGAGGCCGAAAGGATGTAAAAACGAGGCCGAAAGGATGTAAAAACGAGGCCGAAAGGATGTAAAAACGAGGCCGAAAGGATGTAAAAACGAGGCCGAAGGATGTAAAAACGAGGCCGAAGGAT
This sequence comes from Discoglossus pictus, assembly GCA_027410445.1. NCBI lineage: Eukaryota > Metazoa > Chordata > Amphibia > Anura > Alytidae > Discoglossus > Discoglossus pictus. The sequence goes on from CM050163.1 coordinate 288,004,819, forward strand.
GTAAAAACGAGGCCGAAGGATGTAAAAACGAGGCCGAAGGATGTAAAAACGAGGCCGAAGGATGTAAAAACGAGGCCGAAGGATGTAAAAACGAGGCCGAAGGATGTAAAAACGAGGCCTTAAGCAGTAAGACGTAATGCAAACCAGTAACACTTAATAAAAAGCCAGTAACATTTAACCCAAGCCAGTAACACTCATTGCAAGGCCCCTAAACTACACTGGAGGGGGGGGCACCATTTTTTTCAAGCCCGGAAGCCGTTGGAAAATCGGCAAAAGACGCCAAATAATTAAAAAATTAACATACAACCTCACACACAGCACAGGGGGAGAGGCGGGGAGCCTGTAAATAAGATAGAAAGCTAATTAGAGGTTTAATTGGTGTTTTTAGGAGATCGGACAAGTGAGGAAAAAGAATTGGGGCTGTAAACGCGTAAATGTTTTAAAAAAAAGCTCAAAAACAAGACTGAAGGCCGTAATACTTAGGTGCTCATCGCGAGGCCTGCAAGACTGAAAAAGGATTGATGGGGGGGGGGGGGGGGGGGAGAGTGAGAGGGGGGGGGAAGAGTGAGAGGGGGGGGGGGGAAGAGTGAGAGGGGGGGGGAAGAGTGAGAGGGGGGGGGGAAGAGTGAGAGGGGGGGGGGGAAGAGTGAGAGGGGGGGGGGAAGAGTGAGAGGGGGGGGGGAAGAGTGAGAGGGGGGGGGGGAAGAGTGAGAGGGGGGGGGAAGAGTGAGAGGGGGGGGGAAGAGTGAGAGGGGGGGGGAAGAGTGAGAGGGGGGGGGGAAGAGTGAGGGGGGGGAAGAGTGAGAGGGGGGGGGGAAGAGTGAGGGGGGGGGGGAAGAGTGAGAGGGGGGGGGGAAGAGTGAGAGGGGGGGGAAGAGTGAGAGGGGGGGGAAGAGTGAGAGGGGGGGGGAAGAGTGAGAGGGGGGGGGGAAGAGTGAGAGGGGGGGGGAAGAGTGAGAGGGGGGGGAAGAGTGAGAGGGGGGGGAAGAGTGAGAGGGGGGGGGAAGAGAAGAGTGAGATATAGATATATAGATATATACACAAAGGCGCTCATTGCGAGGCAGGAATGTGGCGGGTTGGACAAGGCCTGCAATGAGCGGCGAAGCTTCGCCGATCATTGCGAGGCCCGCAAAAGTAGACATGGGAGAGGCCTGCGATGAGTGACAAAGGCCCGCAAGTTAGAGGGGAGAGAGCCTCGCATTGTGTGGGAAACAGCATTGCCAGGCTTCACATTTTATTGCCGTCAATTTTGACGGGCAAGTCTCTAGTTCGTTATAAGTCTGTGTAATTCATTTTATTTAACAGTGCGGAAAAGATAAATATAATGAACCTTGTATTAAACATTAGCAGCCTTATTAAATTGCGATTCAGCCAATTTAAATTGACTCTATTTAAGCACACAGCATATTTTTTTTACAGAAGTTTTTAGTTAGTGAACTTCTATCCGAAAACAAGGTCTTCACTAACTAAAAACTTCTGTAAAAAAAAATATGCTGTGTGCTTAAATAGAGCCCATTTAAATTTACTGAATCGCAATTTAATAAGGCTGTAGATTAGTACACACCATCCAATATAAAGAGCAACATGTATAACAACCTACGTTAATACTTTTAGTGCAAACTTTATTAAGATGGATGAATATTAGAACTAGTACCAATTATTTCTTAAATGGAACTTATACTCACAAAGGATATTTTTAGAACAGCAACTCCATTCAGATATACAAGTATCTTCCTGAGCTATACAAAAAATTCCTATCTAATAATATACTAATTGTAAGATGGATATTTAAAAACTGCACATAATGTTAATAGTTAAAAGAGAACACGCATCAAAAGGAAAAAATATATCTTTACACCCCTGTGGGTACAATATATACAAAAATAGATAAAAAGCAAAAAATAACTCCCAGTAATCTGATTATAATAAAATTAATTATTTTCAAAACACAGGCATCTCTGGGAGTAATAGCTATGTAGTACTATTAATCGCACATTATTTGTACATTACCTTCCACTATGTGTGTCTTTAATAGGTGCACAGCGGCTGAAACTGCCCATACTAGGTATAGTTGAGACTGTTAGGATAAATTTATGTAGTTTTATGTGTTTTCAACCAAAAATCTAACTATTGGGTCCTGATATAGACCTCAAAATTCAAAACATTTCTTATCGCTCTACTTTTATACAAATAAATAAAAAAAGTATATATATATATATATATATATATATATATATACACATACTGTAATTTTCAGCGCTGCTAAGCAAACTATGTTTGCTAAAAATCCTCTCCTACACGTTTCATAATACTACTTCCTTAGGGTATGGACTCTAAAGGAGCGATTAGGGTAACTTCTAGTACCTTTTAAATTAACATTTAGTTATTCATTATTGAAATACCCTTATATATACATACTTTAAAATTATTATTCAATTCGTTTCTTAGAATGTCACATATTTTAAAATAGATTACCTTTAATTGCTTTGCTTGGCCATGGTTGTATTACACTACTGTTTGTGCTTGAAAAGCGACTACCACTTCCTGGTTAACCTCAGGACCGTGAATAGTACTTCCTGGTTAACCTCAGGACCGTGAATAGTACTTCCTGGTTAACCTCAGGACTGTGAGCACTCACTGGTTCACATCAGGAATACGATCAAAACTTCCTGGCGAATGTCAAACAAATGCAGGTCACGCTCAATGTTTTGTTTCCTGATGGTTACTCCACTACTGTGCATTTAGGATTGGGCTATAGTAGGAACCCAATGATAACACACCCAGCTCCCATGGGGGCTGCGCTGATTTTTGTTGAACACAGAACTGATTTTATACATATTGTATAAATACCCTGGGGTTCCTGGTGGTCCAGTGGTTAGGATTCTGTGCTTTCACCGCTATGACCTGGGTTTGATTCCAGTCAGGGAACCAAGAGGTCACACCACCCTGAAGCCAAGCAGGGTTGGGCCTGGTCAGTACTTGGATGGGAGTCCACCTAGGAATACCAGGAGCTGTATGCTGTGGCCCACTGGAGAAGGCCACCCACTGGCAACCCACTCCAGTATATCTGCCATGAAGACCAAGTGGATCAGCATGTTGTGTACTGTCCATGAGATCACAGAGTCACACACAACTGATCCAGTCCAAAAACACACACATACATATTAATACTCTAAAGTTTTTTGTATATATCAGGGGATATAGTGTAGTCAAAGCTAGATCATTGAACTGGACTGGTGAATGCAGAAATTACTGTATGCTCACCTGCCGTGTGATGTTTTGGATCAGCTTGTCCATGGTGAAACCAATATAAGCATGGATGGTGAACATCTCCCGCAGTGTGTCTTCATAATGAGTGGGATCCAGATTCCCAACAAGAAGGTTTCTAACCATGTCTAGAAATGCTGGATAATACTCTTCTAATTCAACCTCGCCTGTTGGGGGAAACATGGAAGTTAGATCCAAGTTTATGGTTGTTCTTTCACAAAAAAATACTTGCGATTTTGCATTAGAATGAAAATACACAAATATTGCTGTAAGGGTTTAAATTCATAATTCTGGATATCAATATTTTCAATATTTAAAGGACTTCTGTAATCATTTGTAAAAGGTTCAGTTTTTAAGAATTACATTTGAAAAACAGGCAACATGCTTTTAAAATGTAAGCACAAGACAAAACTCTAGTTTAGTACCTTTTATATGCATCTATGCTGCTGTGGTATCGGCCATATTACTTTTAGCAGATAATTTCCAATTGATACAAATTGGAAGGATGTGTTACTAATGTCCTAGTAAGTGCTGTATCTAAGTTTATGGAGATAGTTTTACATTCAAATGGATGGTAGAAACAAAATATTAAACACAAGCTTAGTACTTTAAAACATATTCCCAATGCTTACTTAACCTGTGTATTAAATAGAAAGTGCAGTTCAAAAAAAAAAGAAAAAAAAAAAAAAGAAAAAAAAAAAAAAAAAAAAAAGACACACCTATGTCAAATATGTACCAAACTGACATTATTAGCAGCCGTCTAAGTAATTGACATATGCAGGATATACAAAAATTTAGATTTTCACAAAACATGTTGCTGAATCATGATGGTGTGTGTTTTGGCGGTCAATGAAGAGAGGGGTGGGGAATGAGGGAACAGAGAGCCATTGTAAAGATAATTGGGTAAGACTGAAAACTATACAATGCCCCTTCCTGCTCTCTGGCCCAGAAGCAGGACATTGCATCAAAGGATGGAAACACAGAAAACACACGCTCACATATTCCACCACTGTATTACGGATCTCTCCAGGATCCTGCAGAAGCATCAACATTATTTTTTTCTTATTAAAATCTGTATGACTTTTTGCCTGCTTAATTATTGAGTTGGACCTAAAGTTTTCAAATATTTTTCCCTGTTTTAGCCATTTACTGTAGTTTTCATACAATGTTGGCAAAAATAACCGATTTGTAATGTAATCATTTAAAAAGATTCTTAGAAAACCTGACCCGGCATATTCAATAAAATGCTATGAGAATAAAAATTACTGAACATAAAGACGGGTAGAGAGACCATGATTAACAACCTAATTTTGGGATTAATTGCAACACACACACACACACACACACACACACAAAGAGGAATGAGAATCTCACTGGGCTGTTTGAGACGGAGATCCATGGCTGGTCCATTAGACTTGTCTTTTCTGCCATCACAGAGCAGTTTTTCACGTTCCTTCTCTGTCCTGTACTCATGGAGCTGAAGTTGCGCTTGACGATAGATCTTGAGGAGCCGGGAGCACAGAGTGTGGTGAAGCCGCAGGAAGAAATACCAGTTGTTATTAGTGAAAAACAGACTGTACACTTCCTCTGTGGTTTTGGGAGGGGGTTCAGGGGGAGTCTGTGGCAGGGGAGTGGGTTCTTGGGATGCTCCAGGGGTCACAGTCTTTCTCCGTCGTTCAGGAAGTTCAGGGACAGCAGGGTCTGCTATGCTTTCAGCTGAGGGCTCCTCAGGAGTGGGATTTAGCAGGGATTCACAGGAGGAAGAGTCTGAGGCAAAAAACAGATCTGGGATGAATTGGTGCAGGATCTGCCGAATGGTTTCTTTGTCTTCTTTCTGGATAGCAGGCTGACGTTTTACATAGTAACTGATGAGTGATGCTGCATCTTCCAGAATTTGCCAGTCCTCATACGTGTAGATGAGATGGGGGCCACTTGATGTGGTTGTCCTGCCTTCTGGTTGCTGCTCCTGATGCTATTAAAGAAAAGCAGTAAGAGGGGGGAAAAAAAGTTTTTAGTTTTGGAAAACAAAAAACAGTTCAAGTAGATGGTGGCAGATTCAGAAATCTCTTTAGGGAAAAATCTCCCAGCAGAAGTGGAAACACTAGTATGGTAGGGAAATATTGCTTGGTGTTGGAATTCACATAAAGCTATGCGTCCTGAAGTGGAAGAATTGCATATGACCGGATATTGTAAGCCTAGCAAACACAAAAGGTTCTGAACTGTTACACGCAATATTGAGCCACTCACCTCATCGTAAACGCTCTCTATTTCATTTAGCAGGCTCTTTGACCGCAAAGCCTTGGTATCATTCTGTTTGAAGTTAACTGCCTGGTGGTCTAAGGACTTAAGGTATGCTCTTTCATATTGCTCCCGCCATGTCTTGTTGAAACCTTGCTGAGCTTCCCGCCACTCTTCCTCTTTTGCTTTTAACCTGAACAGGAAAAAAATATTAAAACCCACAGTTACAGTAGATTTGTTTCTTTTAATCTGACAGCATGTTTGGACTCTACTTTATAAATTTATCAGCAACATTTTTCAACTTTTTCCCTAATTTTTAACAATTGAAAGAACTATCTTCCCCACAGTGCTCTCTGTGAACTACTACTTTATAGTGCCTTAAGTCTTAAAACCAAGCTTGAACCGAAATGAACAAAACAAAAAATGGTCTAATAGTTATACATCCAATACATAAATATACCATAAACCTTAATTTCAATTTCCATTATATAGCTGTGCAAATATAAAACATATTTGTACGTATAGCCATCAGACCAACCTCCGTTTTAACCATTCTTTATCAAGACTACCTGGCTAAAAAAAATTTTTTAAAGGGACATTGAATCATTTTGTTCTTTGTTGCATAAGAAAGAGGGCATTTCATAATGTGTCATTGTTTTTAAAACAAAGACCTCAGCACAAAAAAAAAAAAAACGTATTTAAACTTAACTTCTCTTGGGGGGCTTGTGCTCTGCCAGACAATAGTATGATATGCCTGCTTGGAGAGCAGTCCCCTTCGAGTGGTCCCCACTCCAGAGACAATACAATACATGATAAGGCAGTAATATTGCCTGTGGCATGTTTAAGCAAAAAAATAGTAATTCACTGTTTAAATTAACAGTCTTTTTCTTATCAGATCCTATCTTTCTATTCTTTAGAGAATCCTTTATAAATAAACTAAAAAGTGACATTTTTACTGATTCTTTGAATACTGAAATCTTATAGATACATAAATAACTATAATAATAATGAAAGTGACAACAGTGCAGTGGTTCAGAGACAAATTAAATAGTATATTATCTACGTGTTACAAGAAATGGCATTCACAGGCTGAACTCGAAGTAAAATGATTACGTTTGTCACCAAGAGCCAAGATGTACCAATGAATTACATGTTTAATGTGTCAGTCCCTTCTAGAACCAAAAGTAGTGTATTGTTATAGTAAAGCTGTAGTTATATAGTTGCCCCAACCCCCATATAAGACTTCCTTACTCCACACCTTTTTAATACGACAGGCACAGCGGTGACTGGATTCTTCTTAAGGCTCTCAATGATATCTGGAGCTTTGTCCCCATAAATTCGATAAATGGCTCGTCGCTGGATAACCTCAGAGGTGCCCCCCAAGCAGTCATCTAGACGGAACTTCTCCTGATCATCTGGAGACATACGGGAAAGTTTCTTCTGTACGCTTTCCAGCACACGAATAGTGGCTAAGTTGGTTTCTAATACAACATCCAGCTGAGAAGACAGAAAGACTGTGTTTAGGGTTACAAAACTAAATATACTATAAGATTAAGCCCATTTGCATGTCTAAAAGGCGGGGACATGCAAATGTGTTAATGTATTATTTGTGTTCTGTACGGTGGAGAGCTTTTCTCACTCTAGTGCTCACCATACACTAAATGATTGTTGTTGAATACCCAATCCTACAAAATCTATTGCACAAACCAGAATCTGCCTCATACTGATGATAGCCAAAAGCTTGAAACAGGAAGAGTGATTCTTGGTGTGTGCAAAATTCAACCCGGTGCTTTGCTTAAGCTGTTTAATACGGTGGGCATATGCTTTAAGGGAGCAATGTATAAAGTTGCCATTTTTGGATTAAAAGAGTGATGCACATTGAATTCTCATTTGCATGTCCCCGCCTTTTAGACATGCGAATGACCTTATTAATGTATTATTTGTTTTCTGTACGGTGGAGAGCTTTTCTCATTCTAGTGCTCACCATACACTAAATGATTGGTGTGTGTGTATGTATATATATATATATATATATATATATATATATATATATATATATATATATATATATATATATATATATATATATATATATATATATATATACACACATATACACACACACACACACACACATTTATATATATATATATATATATATATATATATATATATATATGGCTTTTCTTCATCTTTCTATAATTTCTGATGTATAGTGACATGGTAGCACTTTAGAATGACAAAGTCATAATACTTACGTAGGTGGCGCCATTACATGTCATTTATGTTGCTTTTTTGGTTTGGAACTTTGGTGTCTATTGCGGTGGTGTTACATATAAAGTAAGTGTAATTTTTTCTTTGGAAGTGCAAGTTTTGTTAAATGTGGTTTAGAAGATTGATACATAGCATCAACATACTTAGTCTATTTGGATTGAATAAATAAGAGCACTTTAAAGATTGGTGAATACCTATTAATCTTTATACTTATTAAGAAATTAGCTGTATGTGTATAAATTATAGGTATATAAAGGAGAGTGTTACATAAACTTTAACGAAATATAAAAATAGAACATACGTTGCTTAAGTTAAAATTAGTTTAACTGGTACCAGTCAATAAATTATAGAATGCAAAAAGACCCTACATGGGTATATAATGAGGAATATTATAAAATAAGCATATTATAATTGATTGGTACCAGTTAAACTCATTTTAACCTAAGCAGCACATTTTCTATTATTATAGATCATTAAATAAAGTTTGTGTGTTAAATTAGGTTTTAGGCACTGCAATATAGTTTTAAAAGGTCACATTTATTGTTTAAGTACACTTATCCCTGAAGAAATCTGTATAGAAAAAAATGCATTGGATAGATCTTTCTGGCTCCCCCTTTACCCTGTCTTTCAAGTATGCTTTGTGAGTATACATGTATACGTGTTATTATTAAACTTTTTGACGATACTACACCAAGTGGGCATGTTTGCATTTCTCTTCTTGTTTCCTGTAGATCTTTTAAACATATATTGATTAGAGAACCTCCTCACTCACCTCAAACCTTTCGTCCTCACAGCGATGGAGTTGCTCCTCATATGGAGTCTTTTTGGAGCTGACAAAAGTAGAATCTTCAGACCAAGCAGGAAAGGACACCCAGGTATCATTTAGCACCTAAAGGCGGAAGAGAAGGGATATATCATGTACTGAAGTGCATCAACAAAAGAGATAAGTGCTAGAAGGATGAAAATTCAAGCTTCTAAATATCAAAAGGAAAACTAAAAATACCATACTATGTCTGCCTTTTTAAAAAATCACCTTATTTCACAAAAAAATATTTTAGTAAGTTAGATTTTCTTTTATATGCAGTTGCGTGTATTTTTTCAGGCTTGGGCCTTCAATATGTGTTTCTCTCTGTGAGATTTTCCTTCTTTAAAAATATCTTACCCCTTGGCATTCCAAAATTTAACTTTCCATAGCTTCCCTTTCCACAGACATTCTCTCTCTAGTTGAAAAGGGGAAGACGTGAAACAAAATGTCTGTTAAAAAATCTCAAGCAGGCTGTGAAGAAGTTTAAAAAAATAATAAATTTCTTCCTTCAGTTGAGTTTAAAGCAGTCCTGCCAAACTTGCAATAGTATTCACCTCCTTGGCATTTTTTGTGTTTTGTTGCCTCACAACCTGGAATTCACATGGATTGTTTGAGGATTTGCATCATTTAATTTACAAAACATGCCCACAACTTTGAAGATGTTTTTTTTTTATTTTTTTTATCATGAAGCAAACTACAAATAGGACAGTCAACATGCATAACTATTCACCCCCCTAAAGTCAATACTTTGTAGAGCCACCTTTTGCGGTAATCACAGCTCCAAGTCGCTTTGGATAAGTCTCTATGAGCTTGCCACATCTTACCACTGAGATTTTTGCCCATTCCTCCTTGCAAAACTGATCCAGCACCTTTAAGTTGGATGGTTTGTGCTTGTCAACAGCAATCTTTAAGTCTGACCACAGATTTTCTATTGGATTGAGGTCTGGGCTTTGACTAGGCCATTCCAACACATTTACATGTTTCCCATTAAACCACTCAAGTGTTGCTTTAGCAGTGTGTTTGGGGTAAGTGTCCTGCTGGAAGGTGAACCTCCGTCCTAGCCTCTAATCAAGAACAGTGGTACAGGTTTTGCTCAAGAATATCCCTGTATTTAGCACCATCCATCTTTCCCTCAACTCTGACCAATTTCCAGTCCCAGCTGCTGAAAAACATCCCCACAGCATGATGCTGCCACCACCATGTTTGGTGATGGTGTTCTTTGGGTGATGTGTTGGATTTGTGCCAGACATAGGACCTCATTCAATTGCGATTTGGCCAATTGAATAGGGCTCTAAAGCACTTAGCATATTTTTTTACAGAAGTTTTTAGTTCGTGAAAACCTTGTTTTTGGATAGATGTTTACTAACTAAAAACTTCTTTAAAAAAATATGTTATGTGCTTATTTAGAGCCCTATTCAATTGGCCAAATTGCAATTGAATGAGGGCCATAGTGTTTTCTTTGATGGCCGAAAAGTTCAATTTTAGTCTCATCAGACCAGAGCACCTTCCTCCATACATTTTGGGAGTCTCCCACATGCCTTTTTGCAAACTCAAAACGTGCCATTTTGTTTTTTTGCTGAAAGTAATGGCTTTCTTCTGGCCATAAAGCCCAACTCTATGGAGCGTAAGGCTTATTGTCGTCCTATGTACAGATACTCCAGTCTCTGCTGTGGAACTCTGCCGCTCCTCCAGGGTTACCTTAGGTCTCTGTGCTGCCTCTCTGATTAATGCCCTCCTTGCCTGGGCCGTGAGTTTTAGGGGGGCGGCCATCTCTTGGCAGGTTTGCTGTTGTGCCATGTTCTTTCAATTTGGTTATGATAGATTTGATGGTGCTCCTGGGGATCAGCAAATATTTGGATATTTTTTTTTATTTTATTTTTATAACCTAACCTTGACTTGTACCTCTCAACAACATTGTCCCTTACTTGTTTGGAGAGTTCCTTGGTCTTAATGCAGCCTCTGTGGCCTTTAAAAAATGGAGTGTATATGTAATGACAGATCATGTGACACTTAGATTGCACACAGGTGGACAACATTTCACTAATTATGTGACTTCTGAAGGTAATTGGTTGCACCAGAGCTTTTTATGGGCTTCATAACAAAGGGGGTGAATACATACGCACATGCCAATTTCCTGTTTACTATTTCTAAAAAACAGTTTTATGAATATTTTTCTCATTTCACTTCCCCAACTTAGACTATTGTGTTCTGATCCATCACATAAAATTCAGATTAATAAAACATTGAACTCAAGGCGGTAATGTAACAAAATAGGTAAAAAAGTCAAGGGGGTGAATACTTTTGCAAGACACTGTACATCCAGAAGTGATAGGATAAAGATAGCTGTGGGTGAGGCACTACCCTAATGGATTAAGTGTATAGTGTAGTAGTCCTACAAAATGTGTTTCATTCATTCATTATTTATTATCAATATAAAGATTAATATTTTATGAAAAGTGTAGTCGTAGAAGTAGACAGTTTTGCCTCTTTCTAAATTTGTCTCTCTCCATCCACCCTATTAGGTTTCCAAATGTAAAAGAGGATCTGCGCAGATGGCTTTCATATTTATTTCTGACTGGTGGAGGTTTACTTACAATAGCCATTGCAGTGGAGTAGGCAGATGAACACTTATCAGGACAACAGATAAGGACCTATTACAGGATAATCCCTTCCCATTCCATTATCATTTTTTGGATACATGCAGCGTAACTTATTAAAATATTGTTTAATCAGATCCATCTCTATACGGTTACAGACTTCAGGTTACTAAATAGGAGTTTCATGGTTTTCAAAGGTTTAAATTCCTCTTGTAACCAAACTGGCCTTTATGTGTTTCTCTAATTGTGAGTGACCAAAGGCTCCCATAGATACTTATGTTTTTAACCTCCATTTAGGGATGTACTGAAGCGTTTAATATCTTTTTATAATCAATATAGGTGACAATTAGCTAGAATAGGCTGTTAACACATCATACACCTTAACATGACCACCTGCAGGGTATGTCACAAGGAGCAAAGAAGAATATTTCTGGGTGAATATATAGGGAAAGTATTTTTTATCTTTCATACAGAACCAAAACATTTTGAAGTCCTAGATTTTCAGTATATAACAATGAGTGGTTACAAAAATGGTCATATTTTGTTTTTTATAGAATTAAATAAGTACATAAAACACTTTCATGTTATTTAAGTTGTGTATGTTTATATAAACAAGTACCTCTTTGCACACTGCTGTTCTTCCACTGCATTTTGGTTGCTGATAAGTTTTAGGGAGAGCACGATAACTGGAACCAATGCGCTTGCAGGAGGCATAATCAATCTCCCGTCCGATGCCTTCATTAGACCGGTCATTTGTCACTGGAGAGGTGAATGAGAGCTCTTTCACTCCCAGGAAAGACTTGAACTGTGCAAAGAGCTCGGGAAACTTCCTGTAAAAAGATACAGAATAATATTTGATAGCAGGTGAGACTGGCCAGTCCCACCATCTGCCGTCAAGCTTCACAATTTGGCCTTGGCCTAATTTAATTTTCAAAAAATTGTCTTGTTTTAATCTGGACAGAATTTATTTATGACCGCTAGATGGCGCTGTCGATACATTGCAGCGCTGCCGATGTCAGAGAAGTTCCAAGCTTAGAATGGTAGCCTAACCCTCACACTAACCGTTTACCTAAGCCTTGACTTTATGATATGGCACTGGAATATCGTCAACAACATCTAGCGGTTGGTCACCGCACTGCAGCGGCGGACTGGTGCCGTAACCATAACAGGATAGGACTGCATTTCCTTTTATGTACTTTGATTTTAGGCATCAAAACAGAGCTTTTAAGCGCTTATTAATAAAAACAAATACTCTCTGCCTGGACCTGCCCACTGCAGTGTATACAGACACACACTCTGTAGTGATGGTTGTACAATGCATTGTCCTAGCCTATCAGGAACCACATCTCAGAAAACATGCTGTTAGGATGTGGTGTCTGACTGGCTAGGAAATATAGTGTACATCCAGCCTTACAGAGAATGTGCCTGCATATGCTGCAGATTTACACAGGTAATATTTGTTTGATTTCAGGCAGTAAAAATAGAGCTATTAAGAACTTCTTAATAAAACAAAGTACGTACAAGTAAATTATTATTAATAGCCGTTTTCTGTAGCGCGCCAACATATTCCATATCGCTACATAGGGGTTAAGAAAAAACAATATTAAACACATAGCAAAAAGAGGAGGGCCTTGTCTTTGAGTTGAACGTCTTATGTATGTGGTGCTTTATTCAAAGCACCTTACAAGAATGAGAACTTGCAATCTAAAGGGATTAATGAAATAAAGGGTGAGGTAATAAAAGAAAAAAACAATGGCTTGACAAGTAATTAAAAATTGAGTAGAAGATCAATTAGTGATGTGCCTGCAATGAAAAATTAAAGTGACAGTGGTAAACCTGCACTATCAATTAAAACAAATCATAGGTGGATGTGTGAAAGAGTTGGTGGGAGGGCATGTCATTTTAGTTAAGGGGCAGAAGAGAGGCGGTGTATGAGGCTCTAGGTCTAGAAGCAAAATTAACCAAGGTGAATGAAACGCTGAGAAATGTCAATTGGTAGAGGTTTCTCCTGAAATGTATGGTATGAGGCCCAGTGACATTGGCTGAGCCCATGCAGAGGTGACTGCCCAGACCTGATTGTGAATGGAACATCATATACCTAGTAAAATCCAGGAACCTTCCATATTCCTTTAATATTATATTCATTTAATGGATCAGCACCATTTCCTAAAATGTCACCCAATTTGTATAACATCTTGCATTATATATATATATATTTATATTTATATATAGAAATGTTCTCCATTTGTTTTACTGAACAATAACTGCATTAGTATGTCAGGATATGGCTTCAGAATAAAAAATATAACATCAGGGAAAAGAGATTCTTGCTGGTTGTATGAGAGAGGAGGAAGGGATTCATTTCACTTACCCCAAAAATGGTGTCACCAGCTGCAGGAGCTCAGAACCAGAAACCAATTCTTGGTTGAAGAGCGCAACACAACGCAGGAAGTTTTCATATACTTCTTGGCTTTTAAGGACTCGGCGGACCTGGAATTCATGATTTGTTCGAAATCAACACATCAGATGACTTGCAACTTTATTTTGCATAATACACCTCTCCTAACACGGGCTTATTAGATTCAGTTCCATCTTGGTAACTTCATACTAAAGTGTTTAATAAGATGAAGTACTATCTGAAGCTTAAGTTAAATCTATTTTTAGTTTATGATTACATAACACAAAAAATGTTTTAGAAACAACAACAAAGAAAGGCCCTGTTTTATCATGGCAGTTGCTGCATTCTTCCACTGCCTCCCTCATGGTTATCTGGGTAATACTAAACAGACAATCACAATCAACACAGACTGAAGTAATTATGTAGGCCAAGTTACCTGGCGTACTAACCGAGACTATTAAAAATGAAGATTTTCTCTGAATATGCTTTTATGCTTGTAACTTACATAGCTTGTTTTGTTGCATGCTTCACACACATCTGAAGTGTTTTCTATAGTGGATTCTGAGATTCAAGCTTGTTTCATTAGACAGACTTACCTTGTTAAAGAAAGAAAATTCCTGTAGTGTGCCATACTTTCCAACACTGGCAACGGACTGATCTTTGGACTTTCGGATCTTCATCTTCTTCTGTGAAAATAAATTGTGAGTTAAAAAAAACACAATAAAAAGCACATTTACTGATCTCCAATAGTATTACCTCTAGCTACTTCTATACACCACATTATAAAAAAAAAAGAGAAAACTTAAAGGACAACTGTAGTAAATGTATTTTTTTTTATATGGTATTTCATTTAACTAAACATGATAATGGGCAAAAATATATTATAAAGCAAAAAAACTAAACGCAACCTTTACATTTTGCCTACATAATGCTTTGCTGCAGGCTTTAATTTTGTTTGGTTTATTTATTTATTTTTTTGCCTGCTGCTGTCTGTTATTTCCTGAGATGGGTGCAACTTTGTAACAAACAATGTTCTTTTTAGTCCTCCTGGTAGCACTGGCAGTAGTTACTGCCACTTTCCCATTGTGCAGATACAAACGTTCTGTGTATTCAAAGTCCCCTCCCATCTCAAGAAGTTGATCCACTGAAAGCAAAATGGCAGACTGCAGAAATATACATAAAAAGAAATACATTTGAAACTATTTTTTATTTACATTCTAAAAATATGCTGCACAATTTCAAGTGAAGTTCTTCAAAATAATGCATTATCTATTTCCATCTTTGATGTAAAAAGAAAAAAAACATTAAACATTACAAATATTGCATTGCTGCAAGAAGCAAAAAATACTTCTAAATTTCTGGAAACACATCTCTGCAAAAAAAAGTTAAGATCTCCAGATTGACTGATTAGTATGTGGCAGGTCAACTTGTTGCTTTTGAAATCAGTTAGTCCTTTTAGAAAAGTGAGGTCTCTGGTTCAATTCCATCACAAGTAGCCATTAACACTAAATGTTTCAGAAGGATATTTATAAATGTATAAAACTGGATTAAAGGTATGTAACCTGTGCAATATTACTTAGAAGTAAATATTTCCAAGGGTCAATAGGTAGCGCGATGGTTTCTCACTGAGAATGTCTTCAATTTCTCATTAGTGCGAGTGTTAGATTTAGGGGTTAGGGTAATGGCAGATGAGACATTTTACATAAAAAAAAAAAAAAAAAAAAAGGAACTGTGCGCCACTTTTTAACTAGGTGAAGCTTATGATCTACCGCTACTCTAACCCCTAAATCTCACACTAACCCTAAGAAATTGAAGTCATTTTTGCCTAGTGGCTACTGCTGGTGGGCAGAAAAAAAATGAAATGTTTGTAAATAGTCAATATTTAAATAAACAATACATTTGTGATTTCAGCACTGTTCTGGACTGCACCTCCTTAACTTGTATAAATGTATACTATGTCAGAGAAGCAGTTTAATACATCGCCCATGTTTAGCTATAGAAACATTTTTTCTTTCCAATACAAGATAAAAAATACAGTGTTACTTTAAAATTCAAAAATCAAGACCAAACCCAAAAGGCTGCAGCCCACACTGGCTTATAAAGTCACCAAGAACATCTAATATCAAGAAAATAACCACTTGTTTATCATATTCCACCAACACTTTGTTGAGATGGAGCATGTAACAGGTTTAATTAATTGTCCAAAAAATGCATTGCATACGAGAAAAACAAATAATTACAAAAATACTGCATATATCAAGGACTCAGCATGCTCCTTGACTGCAGCCATTGTGAAGAATCAATATAAATACACAGAGTTACGGTTAATTTCAAAGAGATATATATATATATATATATATATATATATATATATATATATATATATATATATATATATATATATATATATATATATATATAATGACACAACTGTTTAGATACTCTGCATGAAGTGGCACACACCAAATGATACAGCATTACACTAAAAGAGCACACAATCTTCTGTGCTGTAGTTATACATGCAGAAAGACTAATGCAAACTCTGCATGAAGTGGCACACACCAAATGATACAGCATTACACTAAAAGAGCACACAATCTTCTGTGCTGTAGTTATACATGCAGAAAGACTAATGCAAACTCTGCATGAAGTGGCACACACCAAATGATACAGCATTACACTAAAAGAGCACACAATCTTCTGTGCTGTAGTTATACATGCAGAAAGACTAATGCAAACTCTGCATGAAGTGGCACACACCAAATGATACAGCATTACACTAAAAGAGCACACAATCTTCTGTGCTGTAGTTATACATGCAGAAAGACTAATGCAAACTCTGCATGAAGTGGCACACGCCAAATGATACAGCATTACACTAAAAGAGCACACAATCTTCTGTGCTGTAGTTATACATGCAGAAAGACTAATGCAAACTCTGCATGAAGTGGCACACACCAAATGATACAGCATTACACTAAAAGAGCACACAATCTTCTGTGCTGTAGTTATACATGCAGAAAGACTAATGCAAACTCTGCATGAAGTGGCACACACCAAATGATACAGCATTACACTAAAAGAGCACACAATCTTCTGTGCTGTAGTTATACATGCAGAAAGACTAATGCAAACTCTGCATGAAGTGGCACACACCAAATGATACAGCATTACACTAAAAGAGCACACAATCTTCTGTGCTGTAGTTATACATGCAGAAAGACTAATGCAAACTCTGCATGAAGTGGCACACACCAAATGATACAGCATTACACTAAAAGAGCACACAATCTTCTGTGCTGCAGTTATACATGCAGAAAGTCTAATGCAAACTCTGCATGAAGTGGCACACGCCAAATGATACAGCATTACACTAAAAGAGCACACAATCTTCTGTGCTGTAGTTATACATGCAGAAAGACTAATGCAAACTCTGCATGAAGTGGCACACGCCAAATGATACAGCATTACACTAAAAGAGCACACAATCTTCTGTGCTGTAGTTATACATGCAGAAAGACTAATGCAAACTCTGCATGAAGTGGCACACACCAAATGATACAGCATTACACTAAAAGAGCACACAATCTTCTGTGCTGTAGTTATACATGCAGAAAGACTAATGCAAACTCTGCATGAAGTGGCACACGCCAAATGATACAGCATTACACTAAAAGAGCACACAATCTTCTGTGCTGTAGTTATACATGCAGAAAGACTAATGCAAACTCTGCATGAAGTGGCACACGCCAAATGATACAGCATTACACTAAAAGAGCACACAATCTTCTGTGCTGTAGTTATACATGCAGAAAGACTAATGCAAACTCTGCATGAAGTGGCACACGCCAAATGATACAGCATTACACTAAAAGAGCACACAATCTTCTGTGCTGTAGTTATACATGCAGAAAGACTAATGCAAACTCTGCATGAAGTGGCACACGCCAAATGATACAGCATTACACTAAAAGAGCACACAATCTTCTGTGCTGTAGTTATACATGCAGAAAGACTAATGCAAACTCTGCATGAAGTGGCACACACCAAATGATACAGCATTACACTAAAAGAGCACACAATCTTCTGTGCTGTAGTTATACATGCAGAAAGACTAATGCAAACTCTGCATGAAGTGGCACACGCCAAATGATACAGCATTACACTAAAAGAGCACACAATCTTCTGTGCTGTAGTTATACATGCAGAAAGTCTAATGCAAACTCTGCATGAAGTGGCACACGCCAAATGATACAGCATTACACTAAAAGAGCACACAATCTTCTGTGCTGTAGTTATACATGCAGAAAGACTAATGCAAACTCTGCATGAAGTGGCACACGCCAAATGATACAGCATTACACTAAAAGAGCACACAATCTTCTGTGCTGTAGTTATACATGCAGAAAGACTAATGCAAACTCTGCATGAAGTGGCACACGCCAAATGATACAGCATTACACTAAAAGAGCACACAATCTTCTGTGCTGTAGTTATACATGCAGAAAGACTAATGCAAACTCTGCATGAAGTGGCACACGCCAAATGATACAGCATTACACTAAAAGAGCACACAATCTTCTGTGCTGTAGTTATACATGCAGAAAGACTAATGCAAACTCTGCATGAAGTGGCACACACCAAATGATACAGCATTACACTAAAAGAGCACACAATCTTCTGTGCTGTAGTTATACATGCAGAAAGACTAATGCAAACTCTGCATGAAGTGGCACACGCCAAATGATACAGCATTACACTAAAAGAGCACACAATCTTCTGTGCTGTAGTTATACATGCAGAAAGACTCATGCAAACTCTGCATGAAGTGGCACACACCAAATGATACAGCATTACACTAAAAGAGCACACAATCTTCTGTGCTGTAGTTATACATGCAGAAAGACTAATGCAAACTCTGCATGAAGTGGCACACTCCAAATGATACAGCATTACACTAAAAGAGCACACAATCTTCTGTGCTGTAGTTATACATGCAGAAAGACTAATGCAAACTCTGCATGAAGTGGCACACGCCAAATGATACAGCATTACACTAAAAGAGCACACAATCTTCTGTGCTGTAGTTATACATGCAGAAAGACTAATGCAAACTCTGCATGAAGTGGCACACACCAAATGATACAGCATTACACTAAAAGAGCACACAATCTTCTGTGCTGTAGTTATACATGCAGAAAGACTAATGCAAACTCTGCATGAAGTGGCACACACCAAATGATACAGCATTACACTAAAAGAGCACACAATCTTCTGTGCTGTAGTTATACATGCAGAAAGACTCATGCAATCACTGACAAATTATGTGAGAGGAAGACCATAAAATGTTCTAGTTCACATATGTGTTGCTTAATCTACATATTTACACACACATATCAATCCCCTTATTCTTCACACAGTCTCAGTGGAAAATGCAAACAACTATGCCCATAGGGAATTTATCACAAAATGTATTATATATATATATATATATATATATATATATATATATATATATATATATATGTGTGTTTATGTAACTGTAGATCACATTGAACTATATATATGCCATGCTTCATGCTATGTGGCCTCTGAGTGTTTATCAGTATATATACTGTAGCGTTAACACTGTATACAGAGCTTTGTCAGTTTGTTTATACTGACTGGACTTGCAGCACTGTGCATGTTATTGGTTTTAGGATCCATTGCGATCCTTTGCAGTGAAATTCAAAAACACTGTATGAAGGGCCATCCTAAACCAATACATGCAGTCATTATATACACAGACAAAGACTATCAAGACCAAGGCAGCTACATCTGCAAGGGCTCAGCCACTGACAGCAGGCCTCCTAACAGCTAAGCACTCACCAACTGGCAACTACCCAATTCAATTCAGCCCAGTATATTTTACCTGCAGACCTAGAGACACACACCAGGACTCTCCTGCATCTGAGCTCATCTAACACACCCTCACACCTGGGCTTTGTGTTACTTTATACAGCAGGTTTCTGCACAATCAACTCTATCGCTCACAGCTGCTACACTCACAGACTTAAATACTATTTAACTTTCTACGCTTTCCAATTACCTGCAAAGCCTGAGTTTCTTGCACGCTCTCAGTCTCGCAAAGTAGCATGTGCATGAATGTTATAAAGGGGAGAGTGATCAACTCCTTTTGTATTATTATACCCATGTCCAGCTCTAAGAAATATGTTGACACCACATAATGAAAGAAAGATTATTATGTACATGACATATACAGTGCCAACACGCAGAGCAAATACACCACTATAGAGCTATATTTCACTATGCCCAAAGCTACAGTGCCCATATAGTGCCCAGGACTTACATCTATAGTACATATAGCTTCTAAAAGATATTTATATACAGTTTTGTAAAAGGTTTACAGTGCTACATCTGATATACCGGTGAATCAAATTGTACACAGGACACCAAAATAGACTGATTACTGTGCTGTTATCATACAGGTATAACAAAAGGCAACAAAGCGTTAGATAAGTGGGAGTCGAAAATTCCTAATAAAATCTGTTAAAAATACAATTACATAAAGATCACATAAATATCATGGTAGGTATCACTCAAGTTGCACCTATTGAAACACACAATGCTTCTTAGGTGGGGCTCACACAGAGCAAACAAATCATATTAGTCAAATCACCTAAAGGCACTGCAGTAACTGGCGTGGTGACAAAAGGATAGATACAATAGAGGAGTCCTAAAATTACACACTAACAGGCCATAATTTATACACTGTGTCAATAACAGGACACTAATTGTGTTTTAAAATAAAGTATATTGCAAACATATTTGACTTACTAAAGACTAAAATGCATGGTAAAGTCTTGATGCATTACAGAGACTCTAACTGTGTAGAGGAGAGCAGAAAGTTTTATCTGGGCAGCCATCAAATGCCCGTCACTGAGCACCCTGCAAATCAGTTCCAGTTATCTTAGCCTTTTACCTTGGAAGGACAAGACATTGGGCGTAGCAGAAGAGATCTGGAACGCTTCCGGCTCTGTTCTAGATTCCGTTCATACTCCAGTTTACGGGCGCTATTAAGATCACAGGCTCCATTTCCTGTGAACTATGAGAGAAAGGGATTTTTTAAAAAACATATATTTTAAAATGTTACAAAAATAAATAAATAGAACAGCTCAAAACTGGGTGGCAAAAAAATACAGTGTACTTTAAATGTCTGGACATTAAGATTAAATTAGTTATTAAATATATTACTCCTATACCAGGCTTTCCTGGAAAATCTTGGATCGATTAGCAAGTACCGGTGGTGGTCCTTTCCATCTTCAACGCAAAATCTGACAGCTGCAGTCCCGCCTTTGGCCGACAGATGGTGCTGCCGATTTTAGCATATAAGGAGCGACGACATAAGAGGCCATAAGCTATGAGAGGCGCGCCCGAGGCCCTGGGGGGCCAAGTGGCCGCGCCGAACATAGCTATGGCCTCGCTGTTGATTCAGCGCCGTCGAGTTGCGCCACTTCGGAGGGGAGAATAGTTATTTACTTTCCCTGGAACTTGATGTTGCCAGAAAACTCACAGCGCCCTCTGGCGGATGGCGACTAACGGCAGCTGTCCGTGCTGCAGAAGAAATGCGCAGGCAAAGAGGGATAGATCCCAGGTGGTCCCCGACTTACAGACGACCCAAGGCTTTTTGCATGATATTATGTTCTGTTTGTTTGTATTACAAGAGCACAATACCCCTGTGCTGTAATAATATGTTACAGAAACTAACCTTGTGTTATTATTTCCACATATGAGCCATTATATTATTGTTATAATTATTATGCATCAGGGATCAGTTACCTACAAATCCGGTTTAAAGACTTTTTCAAGAAAGTATCTTGTTTTTAATTCAGGACCACCTATATGTGATTAAATAATATAAATGTTAAAAAAACAAGTTTTTACCAATGATCTCTTTGCCTCGGGAAGGAATTGGCCAAATTCTGAGAGTAGATCCTCCTGGCCTCGGAAGAGACTGGCCACTTCTGTAAAAACTTCCTCCTCAGACATGCCACGAAATGGGCGTCCTTTTGGATTCAGCTGATCCTTCTGATAGTCAAAGACAGATAATTATCCATATTTATTTTAAACATTTTTTTTGTAAGTTACTGTACTTAAAAGTTTCTAATCTACAGAACACACAAAAAGAAAAAAATACAGTTTGATCAATTTTGATCAAACTGAGCTTGAAACCCACCAAAATCTATCAAGAACATTATCATGTAAGCTGTATGAAACTGGGTGAATAATTTGGAATTTAAAATCAAAGCACTAATGTTTCATTAAATCTTTGAAAAATAACACTGCAGCTGCCGGAGCAAGAAATTTAGTGTGGATGCCGATTTGACCCTTAACAAGAGGATCATATGACAAAAAAGAAAACCTACAAAAATGCAATGATCATGCTTGCAAATGGAAATAAAGTCATACAAATGAAATGCCCACACATATCAACTTTGTAATTGTGTGTGGTAAACACAATATGTAGATGTATAAAACACTGCATAGCAACCCTCTGGAAACAGCGCCATGTATCTTTTTAACAATTCATCCACATAATATAGGATATGGACACCTTAGAGTGCATTACGTGGCTTACATGACAGACCTGATCACTTTCAGAAAAAGTGGAAGCTATGGCAAACGTTCCATTATGCACATGCCATCATTGTGGGATCTGGTTACAAAATGTAACACCCTTGACATTAAAACCTTCACACATTATGCTAAATCCCTATCCAAACCTCTCCACTGCCTATGTATCCAAGTTAATAATATTCCTGGTAGCTCAATTAAAATTATGGACCAAGTAGGTCTTCCAATGGGAGTAACGTAGTTATTTTAAGTCTAACAATCAGGTGAGGACTCGGAGGACACAAAGGTATCCGACCACAAAAAGTCTAAGTGATTGAATGAACACTAATGTATTAACATGTTTATACTTTTCTACCCCACTGTGATTGGGTATTGAAATGTAATTGAAACTTAAAGGGACATGAAAGGTTGCTGGATTTTACTTTGTATATGATATACCTATGTACCTATTTAACCTTTATGTACTTTATTTTATTCATTAGTGATTATAGGCTCTACTTTACTGCCTGAAATCAAACAAAGGGGGGGGGGGGGGGGTGAAGTGGCAGGTTTGCAATGTGCTGCATTATAGTGAATGAAACAAGGGCGCACATGGGGACGTTCACATTGGAGGAAGAGGGTGGTGCAGACATTCACATGGAGATGAAGGAGGTATCAGTTATACTAGCTCTACCTGTCTACCACCAAGCTCTCCTCAATCAGGTTTTAAAAAATAAAAATAAAACATAATCCACTAACTTGCTTCCCTCAAAAACAATGCATGTCCTTATTATTTAGGGGTCCACAGAATGTCCAACTAGGATTGCAGTTTCTAAGATCAGGTCAATAATTAAAAAACGTTGAGTCTAATTTGTATTAGGCTTTATATAGTGTGAGATGAATAAGCAAAACAGAGATTTATTTGTTTATATTCATAATGTTTTGTTTGTGTCTGTATCTATTTGAATACCTCCATCCTCACATTTCCAGTTTCTTATTTAAATCAACTACTCTTATAGTTATTTACATATGAACCTGTAATTAAATCGGACACTACTTCCATTAAATTCAATAAAAATATTTTGAAGAAAATAATTTTACAGAATTGATAAAGCTCCTTAAAAAGGAAATAATATAATGCATAGAAGAAAACCTGTTTGTGCAAACATCATGCTACCTGTTACTCTAGCCACCACCTTGAGATAATTCCACTGAAATGTTCATAAAATATAAAAACTATTTTTACTGACATAACAGATAAGTTATGTGTGGACAATGTAATTTAATAATGTATGTGTGATGTGCCACGGAATTACTTATGTATGTATGCATGGTGGAGCAACATGGTGGTAGCGAAAAAGATACGTAAATCTCACCCGGGTCAGGAAACACCATTTCAAAGGAAAGTAGGTAGTTATTTGAGATACTGTATAGAAACCACAAAAGTGTCATTTTAACTGCCATTTCATTGGTGTCTTGTGAGAGAGAGTGTTAAAAATGATTTATGACTTTTACTATAATTCTTGAATTTTCGCATTTCAAGTGGCCACAAATAATCTACCACTGTGGTTTCATGCAGTTAGGTCTGATCCTACACACACAAATCAAGTTCACAGTTTCAAACACTTGCTTACTTTGTCAGAGATAACGTGTGTAATACAGTGGATATAAAAAGTCTACACACCCCTGTTAAAACGTCAGGTTTCTGTGCTGTAAAAAAAATGACAAAGATAAATCATTTCAGAACTTTTTCCACCTTTAATGTGACCTATAAACTGTACAACTCAATTGAAAAACAAACTGAAATCTTTTAGGTGGAGGGAAGAAAAATAATGTGGTTGCATAAGTCTGCACACCCTCTTATAACTGGGGATGTAGCTGTGTTCAGAATTAAGCAATCACATTCCAAATCGTGTTAAATAGGAGTAGGCATACACCTGCCATCATTTAAAGTGCCTCTGATTAACCCCAAATAAAGTTCAGCTGCTCTAGTTGGTCTTTCCTGAAATTTTCTTAGTCGCATCCCACAGCAAAAGCCATGGTCAACCGAGAGCTTCCAAAGCATCAGAGGGATCTCATTGTTAAAAGGTATCAGTCAGGAGAAGGCTACAAAAGAATTTCCAAGGCATTAGATATACCATGGAACACAGTGAAGACAGTCATCATCAAGTGGAGAAAATATGGCACAAAAGTGACATTACCAAGAACTGGAGCTCCCTCCAAAATTGATGAAAAGACGAGAAGAAAACTGGTCTGGGAGGCTACCAAGAGGGCTACAGCAACATTAAAGGAGCTGCAGGAATATCTGGCAAGTACTGGCTGTGTGGTACATGTGACAACAATCTCCCGTATTCTTCCTATGTCTGGGCTATGGGGTAGAGTGTCAAGACGAAAGCCTTTTCTTACGAAGAAAAACATCCAAGCCAGGCTACATTTTGCAAAAGCACATCTGAAGTCTCCCAAAAGCATGTGGGAAAAGGTGTTACGGTCTGATGAAACCAAGATTGAACTTTTTGGCCATAATTCCAAAAGATATGTTTGGCGCAAAAACAACACTGCACCAAAAGAACACCATACCCACAGTGAAGCATGGTGGTGGCAACATCATGCTTTAGGGCTGTTTTTCTTCAGCTGGAACTGGGGCCTTAGTTAAGATAGAGGGAATTATGAACAGTTCCAAATACCAGTCAATATTGGCACAAAACCTTCAGGCTTCTGCTAGAAAGCTGAACATGAAGAGGAACTTCATATTTCAGCATGACAACGACCCAAAGCATACCTCCAAATCAACAAAGGAATGGCTTCACCAGAAGAAGATTAAAGTTTTGGAATGGCAAGCCAGAGCCCAGACCTGAATCCGATTGAAAATCTGTGGGGTGATCTGAAGAGGGCTGCGCACAGGAGATGCCCTTGCAATCTGACAGATTTGGAGTGTTTTTGCAAAGAAAAGTGGGCAAATCTTGCCAAGTCAAAATGTGCCATGCTGATAGACTCATACCCAAAAAGACTGAGTGCTGTAATAAAATCAAAAGGTGCTTCAACAAAGTATTAGTTTAAGGGTGTGCATACTTATGCAACCATATTATTTTATTTTTATATTTTTTCTTCCCTCTACCTAAAAGATTTCAGTTTGTTTTTCAATTGGGTTGTACAGTTTATAGGTCACATTAAAGGTGGAAAAAGTTCTGAAATTATTTATCTTTGTTTTATTTTTTTTACAGCACAGAAACCTGACATTTTAACAGGGGTGTGTAGACTTTTTATATCCACTGTATGTATATATATGTAAAATGCCACAACATCAATATATACATAGCTTTAAAGCTTTTCAATAAGAAATAAGGTTCAAATAGGACAGGTCTATTTTTACCATTGATTCTTTCCATATAAAAGGCATTTTCAAAATTTAATAAAATTAAATGTAAATATAAAAAATGTTAAAGTCCTATATGAATGAAACTGGACACAACCACAGCCCAGCAAAATAACCCTGCAGAAAAGTTAGGGCTAGCACTGAGAAACAAAAGGTGTCTGATTTATGAAAACATTTAATACGCTCAACATATGAAAAATGCAAAAGGAATAGTGACTTTTAGACAAACATCCTCAAAAATATATTCCAGGTAAACAACATAACAGGAAAAAGTAAATACATATCATTCTCTATTACAGAAGAAAATATCCATACAAAGCTCTCCCCTCACCTGATATGTGTGGAGAATCTCCAAAAAGGACCTGTATATTTCAGGCCTGTCCAAGAAACGAGTTTTGATTTTATTGACGTAGCTTATGGCATTGTGAAATTCTAGTGAATCGGATTCGGGTGGAACCTGGGTCTTCTCCCTGTCCAGCTGCCTTCCCTCCTCCATGGGCTCACTGTGCAGATTCTCTGGAGCTGATGGCAGTGGCACACGGCTGTTCGGCAAGGAGCTGGTGGCAACATCTGCAGACACCTAGTGGAAAATAATAGACAAATCAGAACAGAACAGAGCTGGGTTCTTTCCTGTTAAAGTTACGGCACCAGTCCGCAGCTGCAGTGTAGTGACAAACAGCTCGGTGGCGCTGCTTATATTGCAGTGCCATATCAGAGAGTCAAGGCTTAGGTAAACGGTTAGGGTTAGGCTACCATTCTAAGCTTAGAACTTCTCTAACATATCGGCAGCGCTGCAAAATATCAGCAGCGCCATCTATTGATTGGTCACTGAATTGCAGCGGCGGATCTGTGCCATAACTATAACAGGAAAGATCCTAGGAGCTGTTTAAAGGGAAATACAAGTAAACTGAATAATAAATGCATCTGATAGATGAGAATTAGTACTGTGTGAAAACATTTTTTTTGCATGAAAATATCCCAAAATAAACAATAATTAGCCTACCTTGAATTTAGCAAAATGTCCTAGGTTTTGTGGCATTTGCATTTGATTGTGTACGCCCCTAGAAAATCCCACCTGAATTAGCATAATATTCAAATTCAGAATCAGGCTAACACATTGTATCACCCTTCACCTCAGTGGCTTCTGACGTGCTCAGTACAAAAACTGCAACAGTAACTTCCTGTGCTCTGTACCAGAAAGGTCAAAATATGTACCCTGCTGTATTTCCTGTGTGTACCTGGTTAATGTTAAGTGTGGGTGTGAACAGCTGGATTTGACTTTTGTGCAAATTAACTTTTCTATATAACACATGTTTTCATATACTACTAATTCTCTATCAAATGCATTAATAATCCAGCTCACTTACTAATCCCTTTACGTTAACAAAAACCATTAGAAAGAGAATCATTGGAGATGGGGTAACTTGTTTAAGGGAATCAAGTCATAATACTTGACATATTTACAAATTATCATTTGTAGCCTAGCATAGTTTGCTTACAGTATTTGTTTACTCAGAATGGTATTTAATAAAAGTTTATAGTTTGTGCAAATTTGTATAAAAAGAATTGTTAATTGTAAGAAAATGTAATTTCTATTTCACAGTTCTGTAAGGACCTCCTTTGACAAATTTTGTTTCTAAAGTCTCAGCTGTAGCCAAACAGTCTATTACAGGGTAGATGATAGGAGGACCTGGGTGTGAACCAGGGACTACAACGCCCTCTCTCATAGACCTCCATTGCATTATTACATTAATCATATACCTCAATTGAGGCTTCCAAATTCTTAAATAATATGTTAGTTATATATTGTTCTTTTCCTAGGTTACTTTTGCTATGTAAATTTCCTTTCTATGCCCTTAATGCCATTATATTTAAATGTTTGTAAATTAAGTTAAAAGATGAGATTTTGTTTCAAATAATAGGCTTCTTTGTTTCTTAATCCAGTTTATGGAGTGCCGACATGGAGGCCTAGAGCAATTACTGTTACTGTCCAGAATAATTTTATCATTTAAGTGCTCATATTATATTTTTCATTCCTTTTTGCTCTTGCTACTAATTAGATGATGACATTTGCCAAAACAATATCTGATATCATAAATATCTGATAATGGGCTACATGAGACACTTTGGTATTCCTCCAGCCACATAAATGTTTTAATAACAGATTATGTTTGCAAAATATTTTGAAGATCAATAAACTTAAAAGGCAGGTTTGAAATAAATGCAATACATATTTTCCTTACATCTCTAGGTGTTCTCCATTTTGGCAGCCTACTTAAATTTGGCTCAGAAAGCCATGCTGCATGCGTTTGCATTTTTAGTTAAACTTCAGCCCAAGCAAAGGCACTTTAATCATTGTTGCAGCCAACAGCACCCACCTGGGAAACAGTACAACTGATGTCAATTTCTGCAATACTGATTAAAGTGCCTGTGTTTGGGCTGCAGTGCAGCTAAAGATGTAATCAAAAGCATAATGGGATGCTGTTCATATTCTTCAATCTGACTCATATACATTTACACATATCAGGAGTTCAGCATAACAGATATGAAATTTAGCTCATACAGGAAACTTATGCTTTTAATGTACATTCAGAAACATGGAAACCATAATCATATATTAAAGAACTAAAGTGGCCATTTACCATCTGTAATAACATTATGAAAAATATGGATGAAAGCCTATAAATTAATCTCAGACATGAATGAGCAATAATAAAAAAATAGTAACCACAGAGAAGTAATAAAGTCAAACAAAATTCAAGTGTATGTAGGAATGAGGGAAATGAGTGATATTTGTGTCAGTTTTAGTTCTATAGAACAAATATTTTGACTTCCCTACGCAAATTCTTTTTTTCTTACAATTTATTGGTCACTTACCGGGCTACTTAGAGATGTCTGCACCACCACTTTCCCATTTTTTGGAAGTTCAATCTTGTAGCCAAGTGGCAAAAAAGCATTAAAGCCAAGCATGAGATCAGGGTGTTCATGGAACAGCTGGGAGACCCGGCGTATTACTCCAGGAGTGTCAATGCTGTAAAATACAGGAAGAGAAAGGCTGTTCTCTTGTACAGAAAAATACAACACACTCACAGGCTACAATATTTTCATGCTCAATAGAAAAACTTCATTATAGTGAAAATGTAGACAAAATTGCTATATTTAACTACAGAGAATAAATAATTTGGCAATATAGGCTTAATAAAAATATGTAAACTATATTGAAATATATATTTCTACATCAATCTGCCCATGGTCTATTATCTCATTATTTGGGACTGAGAATTGCCAATAATTAATAACTACCCCCTGGGGTCTGCCTGTGTCATTTTCAATGTAAAGTCATCATTCTAGGAGAAGAATGAGCATCTGCAGACCCCAGGCATTAATCAGGCTACTTAGGCTTGGTGTGTGGATCAGAAAGACTGACTGGCAGGTATAAACTGCAAACTTTAATAAAAGTTTTCTGTAAGAAAAAGTTTTAACAGCATTCAGTCAACACAGAAATTACTACCTACAGTTTTAATTATTTCATTGAAGCGAGTTTTTATTTTCTGCTACTTATATGTAGCATCCTCTATTCTAAACTATTTGGATCTCTCTCGTGATCCATCTTGTCTGACAGCAACATAAAAATACATTCTCTATTAGAAGTATTTTGCAGTGCAATCTGAAGTATGAGCTAGCAAAGCCTGTATCCTCATTTAGCTCTTATTCCAGATGCCTTAAGAGCAGGTCTTGAAGACAAGGGCAGAGCTTTTAACAGTGTTGCATTTATAAAAACCATAAAGCTGCTAAAAGCGTGAAATAAATGTGAACATATTTAAAAAAGTTGGACATGGGTACAAAACAGGCTCCTCTAGAAACCATATACAGTACATAAGTTATTTTAATAGGAATATTTAAGGAATTTAGTTCAAGACAATGACCCCTGAAGGTTAGTGAAGATATTTAACATTTAAAGAATATTGTTAAGGATTTTTTCTTTGCAGGCATCTAAATATTGCAAAACATTTAAAAATGAATGCAATTACAAATAACTAGCAAAAGAGTGATAACTTACTCGTAAAGTTGTCTCACCCTGTCATGGTTCCACTACTTTCCCCATCTCCAGTAATTATTTATTCCTAATTATATGGTCTACTAGACAGCCAATCAGAGAAAACATCCCAGGATGTTTATTTCTCATGATGCCTGTGTTTCTCCATCAAATGAAACAGTCTCACCTGTCATTGGCTAAACAAATCTTGTGATTAAGGATACATGGATTAGTTGCTAGTGGAGTGGCAAGCAGCAGAAGTAAGAGACAGGGTAACAGACAATTTTGTAAGCATTTTGCTCCAGTACATGAAACAATACACAGCATTAAAAAAAAAAATCATTCTCCTGGACAAAGCGTAATAATCTAGTGTGTGGAAAAACGTTTATCCAAAATAGAAGCAGCAAGACATCTATCTGCAAGTTCTCTGGCTATACATCTCCTCCATATGATGTGCTTTCAAAAAGTGATGAAGCATAAGAGACTGTGTCTGAGATCTCTTGGAGATGTCAAATACTAGTATATATACACACCACATAGGATACCAAAGAAAAGGGCATGTTCTCCAACACTTCATCTTTCTCCTTGAGTACGTCTGCTCCAGGCCTGCCAATAGAATCCTCATTTGAGAATCTATTGTTGCTTCCGAATACCTGCATTACCATTCCTTAGCGAAAAGTTTCAGTTTCTACCTCTCTTACTGGCTTTATATATCCTACTGTAACACACAGACACTATTTAATCCTTGGACTTTTTTTCTCTTTGTACCATTTATTAGTGCAAAACTGTTTCACTACAGTTTCACAGAACCAGACTTGATAAAGGGGAATTCATTTCTAGAAAGCAAAAAGATATAAATAAAGCCTATAGTTTATTGGCTAATTGTGCAATAATTCTGTAACGTTAGCAATCAATTATATTTCTTTTAGTACAAGTGATATGAATTTGAAAGTAGAGAAGCATTCTGTTTCTCCTGTTGAAATAGGATATTCATTAAAGTGACAAAGCAAATGCTACAAACCTGGCATAATTTATTTATATGTAATAGAAAGAACTTTATCCAATTAATATAATAAAACAATAATTTTCATACAGTAAAATGAAAAATGTTGGTCATTTTGAGTTGCCAATGACCCATTGTGATCCTCCGATAAAAATGAGATTGAAATGTTATCTTAGCGAAAGATGACTGCATGCAATTATTGATAAGCACTGCTTTTTGCACAGTCAGTTGAACAAAAAGTAAGTAAGCATGCCCAGACCAAGGCAAGGAGCTTAAAATAATAATAATAATAATAACAGATAACATTTTAATCTCCTTCTGTTGGGTTCTTAATAAAGGCTGACTTACAGATCAAAACAGCAAATTTCAATATTATTATGCAGTAGGAAATAGCATTTGTGCTTGTTATTACCTATAATCTAAAATTATACCATATTTGTAATCTCTGCTACATCACTTTATCTGAGTTCTTTAATATGGCTAATCTAAATGTAATCAGTCTCCAGGACCCCTTATAACTGCACCAAGTAACATGTTTGCACTGTATAGCTAATAAAAACGTAGGCGTCCATGTAAATTGTGTGCCCTGACTTAGGGCACAGCCATAAACCGGCTGCAGGAGATTTGTTTCCATAAGTTCTACACAAATTTAAATCTTTTGCTCCCAAAGCTGTAAATCCTGCCTTAGCCGGATCATAGGGAGTCGCCAAACCAAGCTTTACAAATGAGACACAGCTCTAGGAGCCAATAGGAAATACGAACATCATGAATATTATAAATGAGTGGGAATTGACGTAACTGCTGGACAAGAAAATATATATATATATATATATAATAAATAGTACACTTGTGAACGTCTAAAATAACTTAAACAAAATAATTTCCTTCTCATATTCCACTGCATTCTGGGAACCCTGGCAAGGAAATGCAAATGAGCCCACAAAGGCTTCGCTCTTGTAATCCAATACTATTTTAAACATGGCTTCTTTATGTATATGCCTGCTGTATTACACAGCTTTTAGCAAAGCCCATAAAAGATTATGCACAAGCCAGGAAACGTACCCACGTACGGCTGTTTTGAGGTTACTGCCTCTTATCAGCGTGGGGCCGGTTCCTAGCTTGTGTAGATTTTGTGAGGAGGTAGTTTACCACAACAATCATTTCATTCATGGTGGACAAAAGAGTGATAAAAGCCCTCCACCGTACAGTAAATAAATAGTACATTAATGTTCACATTTGAACATCTAAAATAAGTTAAACTTCTTTCCTTCTCAGAATTCCAAGAAATAGTTATTCCAATGCATTCTGGGAGCCTGGGCAGGTACATGCAAGTATGCCCACAAAGGCTTCGCTCTTGTAATCCAATACCATTTTAAACATAGCTTCCTTTAAGCATATGCCTTTGGTATTACACAGCTTTAAGCAAAATCTATTTTCTTTTATTAATATATTCTGATATTAAAAATGTGACAATTTTATTTATAGCTTCAATAGATAAATATGTGTTTATTTGGTGTTTAAATATGATATATTTATAGACAATGCATTAGAGCATTTGTTCTTAGGCAACGTGGTTTTATGACGTGTATTAACCCCTTGAGTGCTGGTTTGTATGTTATCCTTGATGTTGTATCATAAAATGGGGTTAATAATAACATATATTTTTTTATTACAAATATGTTGATATCGGACTGTTCGTGTCAAAAAACTTTGAAATGTCATCATATTTTTGTGTTTTTTGGGGCTATACTGTCACTTTAACTGCTGCAACAGGACTCGGTAAAGGTTTTAAAAGGTCTTTAGTAGCTGTATTATATATATATTTTTTTTTGCCGTTAGAGAGCTGCCTTGATTTGCGACTGATCTGGAAAATCTTGTTAGCATAGAGTTTGAGTGTCAAGGTCTCCCAAAGTAACTTGTAATTTACAGTCAGTATCATAACGTAATGCTGTAACTCTGGCTGGCCGCAGTGAATTACAGCAGTTGTCTTGCATTGTTTTGATGGGTGATTAATATAGCTAGGTACAAATTTCTGTGCACTTGTAATTTCTTTTGATGTGATTAACATAGTGCCCAATATTTTTGCTTTACAGAAAGAAAGAAAAAAATAAATTGCCAATTCTTTATTGTAGTTCTTTAAAATAACAAACATGTAAATAATCGGTATAAACTGCTATTATAAATAATTAAAACCATATTTGTGTGTCTCCCTGTCTCTCTTTTATACCTATCTTTGTTTACATTAATGATAAAAATAAGAAAAAAAAACTAGAGGTGCTCAATCAGAGAACTAGCCTTAATAGGTTAGTTCTATGGCCATGATAACCCAATCTGAGAGCAACCTCTTTTAGCTCACTTGTGCCCTTCACAGGGAGAAATATCCTGTAGTATATCAGTCTGGTCCCATTCACTACTGCATTAGTAAAGCACTGTTGTTTATGAAGGTTGTGATATCATTCATGACTTCAGACTGTCATATTGAGAATGTGATACTAACCTAAATAACTATATTAGAAATTACAAGATGTCAGCAGGTACAGCCTATAACAGATATACCCAAGTGTGCTCAATAGGAACTATGTATAGGTACCATATTATAGCCTAATAGTAGGACAGTGTGTAGAATAACAATTGATAGTCTCATTGATGGCCCCAACTAGTGATTTGAGGAAACAAAAAAAAAGAAAACCTCTCAAGCTGCTAATTATTAAAGTAAGCAAAGAAATGAATGTCAGAGACAGATGAGGCAGGTTTCTTACATACATAAAAACATGTTTTAATAGTTTTATTGACATGCTTTAAAAATCTTACAGCGATTTACAAAAAAATAACAAAATAACAAAATATAAGATTATGTAACCTTTAACCCTGTGGTTTCACGGGAATATAACTGGGTCTATAATGGAAAAGTCTACTTAGTAGACTATAATTCACAAAGAACCAGTAGAGCAAAACTGCCAATATATATATCAGCTCATGTTCATTATAGCAAACTGTTTTGGCCCCACATACCTCTGTGATTTAAACTCCTTCATGATTTCCAAGAATCCATTATAGGTGGCTGGGTCACTCCCAAAACGTATTTTTACCTGGTCCAGATATGACAAAGCATCCTCAACCTAGACAAAAAAATAAAAATAAAATAAATGTATTGTGTCAGTACATACAACACAAAGGCAAATTGGCCAATATAAAAATGTACAATTCCAAATAAAATAGCATTTTTATTTTTACTCACATGCACAGGGAGTTTTTCTTGAGATTTGCACCAACTGTTTGAGTTTGGCTTGCCACCTCCTCCACCACCTCCGCTGCTTGCCATTTTTGGCTTGTATGTTAATACCTGCTTTGAGGTAAAAATGCCTTCTCCAGAAGTGTCAAGGAGTATGAAATACTTAAGATTTGGAAAACATGATCCACAACTTGTTTTTGTTTTTATAGTGCTGACCCAAAATGTGATTGATCACTAAAAAAAAAAAAAGAGAGAGATTGAAATTCAGGTGTGTGTTTGATAGCCCTAGCCCATTTCCTACATGCCCCCCAAGCTCCAGTGCTTTTCAGTCTTCCATTATAATCAGGATTTATTTTATATCAAATATTGCCAAAGGGAACAGTTTAAGCTCTCTGCATTGTCGTCAGCAGATCTGATCATCACTAGCCAACAATTCACTGCGTACGTTAATGTCCAATAAGGGGGATACTGGTTCCTCGTTCTAATTTTGGATCACATATCTACAGTTGTTCCATCAGTAGGGCCTTACAAAGAGGTGATAGAGGTAAAAACAGAGAGAGCCTGCTTAAAAACTATGTGTGCTGCTGATCTGCACACAATGACATGGAGAGGTGTGACCTATTCCTATATTCTTCTATGGAGCCTATTCAGTAAAGGAAGCTCACAAGGAGACAACCCTAACTAAAAATGTGCCTGTTGTCCCTTTAATCTGCAAGTGCATCACAGCATTATTTGGTGCTCTAACTTTTATAATAATAGAGTAATAATAGGATCAATGGAACAACATAAAAATCTAAGACGTCTCACCTTACTAGACTAGTGATAAATCTCACACCTTAGTGGATATAGACCATTATTCTGAACCTGTATATATCTGTAAATTGCTGAATCTGTTTCTCTGACAGTCCTTCTAATATCTATGTTGTATTAATTTCTCTCTACTTCCGCTCTTGTTGCTCAGTGGGCCCTTCCTCTCCTTCTACAGCAGTCTCCCCAGTGCCTGCTGATACACCAAAGCTTCAGTCCTTCTGTATTATTACTCTTTCTTGATGTCTGTCTCATCTGTCTGTAATATTACCCCCTCTCTCACTAGTTTCATGTCTTCTCACTCTCCTATCTCTATATTATTACTCCTTTCTCCATGACTCCACAACCTCATCTCTCTGTATTATTACTCCTCCATCACCGTCTCCTCACTCTCATCTCTCTGTGTTATTACTCCTCTCTACCACAATTCTCCCCTCTCTGTATTAGTACGCCTCTTTCCCTCACTCTCATCTCTATATTATCACTCTTCTCTCCCTGTCTTCCCACTCTCATATCTTCTATCCCTCATCTGTCTGTATCATTACTCCTGTTCCTACCTATCTTCATACTCTAATCTCTATGTTTATTACTCTTCTCTTCCTGCATTCTCCCTCATCTCTCTGTATTATTACTCCTCTTCCCCCATTCCCCCTCAACTATCTGTATTATTACTAATCTTCCCCATTCTCCCCTCATCTCTCTGTATTATTACTCCTCTTCCCCCATTCCCCCCTCATCTCTCTGTATTATTACTCCTCTTCCCCCATCCCCCCCTCATCTCTCTGTATTATTACTCCTCTTCCCCCATCCCCCCTCATCTCTCTGTATTATTACTCCTCTTCCCCCATCCCCCCCTCATCTCTCTGTATTATTACTCCTCTTCCTTATTCTCCCCTCATGTCGCTGTATTATTACTCCTTTTCCCCATTCTCCCCTCATCTCTCTGTATTTTATACTCCTTACGCTCATCTATCTGTATTACTCCTCACGCTTATATCTCTGCATCATTTCTCCTATTCCCCCCCCCATTCTCTGTATTATTACTCCTCTTTCCCCATTTCCCCCTCATCTCTCTGTATCATTACTCCTGTTCCTACCTATCTTCGTAATCTCTATGTTTATTACTCTTCTCTTCCTGCATTCTCCCTCATCTCTCTGTATTATTACTCCTCTTCCCCCATTTCCCCCTCATCTCTCTGTATTATTACTCCTCTTCCCTATTCTCTGTATTATTACTCATCTTCCCCCATCCCCCTCGTCTCTCTGTAATATTACTCCTCTTCCCCATTCCCCCATTCTCTGTATTACTCCTCTTTCCCCATTCCCCCCTCATGTCTCTGTATTATTACTCCTCTTCCCCCATTTCCCCCTCATCTTTCTGTATTATTACTCCTCTTCCCCCATTCCCCCCTCATCTTTCTGTATTATTACTCCTCTTACCCCATTCCCCCCTCACCTCTCTGTATTATTACTCCTCTTCCCCCATTCCCCCCTCACCTCTCTGTATTATTACTCCTCTTCCCCCATTCCCCCCTCACCTCTCTGTATTATTACTCCTCTTCCCCAATTCCCCCCTCACCTCTCTGTATTATTACTCCTCTTCCCCCATTCCCCCCTCACCTCTCTGTATTATTACTCCTCTTCCCCATTCCCCCCTCATATTTCTGTATTATTACTCCTCTTCCCCATTCCCCCCTCATATTTCTGTATTATTACTCCTCTTCCCCAATCTCTCTGTATTATTACTCCTCTTCTCCCATTCTCCCCTCATCTCTCTGTATTATTACTCTTCTTCCCCATTCCCCCCTCATGTCTCTGTATTATTACTCCTCTTCCCCATTCCCCCCTCATGTCTCTGTATTATTACTCCTCTTCCCCATCCCCCCTCATGTCTCTGTATTATTACTCCTCTTCCCCATCCCCCCTCATGTCTCTGTATTATTACTCCTCTTCCCCATTCTCCCCTCATGTCTCTGTATTATTACTCCTTTTCCCCATTCTCCACTCATCTCTCTGTATTATTACTGCTCTTCGTCAATTCTCCCCTCATCTCTCTGTATTATTACTCATCACTCTCATCTATCTGTATGATTACTCCTCACGCTTATATCTCGGCATCATTACTCCTCTTCCCCCATTCTCCCCTCATCTCTCTATATTATTACTCCTCTCTACAGCATTTCTCCATTCCTCTCAGTATTATTACCCCTCACTCTAATTTATCTGAATCATTACTCTTCTATACAGCCTTACTCCATTCCTCTCTCTGTATTATTACCCCTCACTCTCATCTCTCTGTATTATTACTCATCTCCCCCCATTCTCCCTCATCTCTTTGTATTATTACCCCTCTCTACAGCCTCTCCATTCCTCTCCCTGTATTATTACTCCTCTTCCCCCATTCTCCCCTCATCTCTTTGTATTATTACCCCTCTCTACAGCCTCTCCATTCCTCTCCCTGTATTATTACTCCTCTTCCCCCATTCTCCCCTCATCTCTTTGTATTATTACCCCTCTCTACAGCCTCTCCATTCCTCTTTCTGTATTATTACTCCTCTTCCCCCATTCTCCCGTCATCTCTCTGTATTATTACTCCTCACTACAGCCTTTCTCCATTCCTCTCTCTGTATTATTACCCCTAACTCTCATCTCTCTGTATTATTACTCATCTTCCCCCATTCTCCCCTCATCTCTTTGTATTATTACCCCTCTCTACAGCCTCTCCATTCCTCTCTCTGTATTATTACTCCTCTTCCCCCATTCTCCCCTCATCTCTCTGTATTATTACCCCTCTCTACAGCCTCTCCATTCCTCTCTCTGTATTATTACTCATCTTCCCCCATTCTCCCCTCATCTCTTTGTATTATTACCCCTCTCTACAGCCTCTCCATTCCTCTCTCTGTATTATTACTCTTCTTCCCCCATTCTCCCCTCATCTCTCTGTATTATTACCCCTCTCTACAGCCTCTCCATTCCTCTCTCTGTATTATTACTCCTCTTCCCCCATTCTCCCCTCATCTCTCTGTATTATTACCCCTCACTCTCATCTCTCTGTATTATTACTCATCTTCCCCCATTCTCCCCTCATCTCTTTGTATTATTACCCCACTCTACAGCCTCTCCATTCCTCTCTCTGTATTATTACTCCTCTTCCCCCATTCTCCCCTCATCTCTCTGTATTATTACTCCTCACTACAGCCTTTCTCCATTCCTCTCTCTGTATTATTACTCCTCACTCTCCCCTCTCTGTATTAGTACTCCTCTTTCCCTCATCTCTATATATTATCACTCTTCTCTCCTCGTTTCCCTTGTCTTCTCACTCTCATATCTTGTATCATTGCTCCTGTTCCTATCTATCTTCGTACTCTAATCTCTATTTTTTCTC
Organism: Discoglossus pictus; assembly: GCA_027410445.1. Taxonomy (NCBI): domain Eukaryota; kingdom Metazoa; phylum Chordata; class Amphibia; order Anura; family Alytidae; genus Discoglossus; species Discoglossus pictus. Next base: position 288,042,847 of record CM050163.1, read on the forward strand.
TCTCCTCTCTCTATATCATTACTCCTTTCTCCCCATCTTTTCACTCTAATTTCTGTTTATCACTCTTCTCTCCCTCCTTTCTCCCCTCCTCTCTCTGTATTATTACTCCTCTTCCCCTCCATTCTCTCTGCATTATTACCCTTCTTCTCTCCTCCTCCTCACTCCCCTCAGTATCCTTCCCTCTCTTCCCTGGTTCAGCCTCTTTCCTCCCCCGGTTCTTTGTTGTTACCGGAGCCGCTGTCATGGCCTCCCTCCGCACAGTGATGCAGGGGCACCGTCACCGACACCAACCTCCTAGACTGACCCGAGGCACCACGGGAAATCCGCCGTAGCCGTCGCTGTCCGTCAAAGGAACGCAGTGACGTCAAGACGCATGGGCAGATCGGATTCACGTCGAAAGGGGATAGAGAAGAAAAGGGGAGGGTGAGGAAAAGAGAATAATACAGGAAATGAGAGAGAGACATTGCTTAGTGTGAGAGGAGAGAGAGAGAGAAGAAATAGGACATTACTGACTGTGAGAGAAGAGAGAGAGAAAGAAAAGAAATAGGACATTACTGAGTGTGAGAGGAGAGAGAGAGAGAAGAAATAGGACATTACTGACTGTGAGATAAGAGAGAGAGAAAGAAAAGAAATAGGACATTACTGAGTGTGAGAGGAGAGAGAGAGAAGAAATAGGACATTACTGACTGAGAAGAGAAAGAGAAGAAATAGGACATTACTGACTGTGAGAGAAGAGAGAGAAAGAGAAGAAATAGGACATTACTGACTGAGAAGAGAAAGAGAAGAAATAGGACATTACTAAGTGTGAGAGAAGAGAGAGAAAGAGAAGAAATAGGACATTACTGACTGTGAGAGAAGAGAGAGAAAGAAAAGAAATAGGACATTACTGAGTGTGAGAGGAGAGAGAGAGAAGAAATAGGACATTACTGACTGTGGGAGAAGAAAGAGAGAAAGAAAAGAAATAGGACATTACTGAGTGTGAGAGGAGAGAGAGAAAGAAGAAATAGGACATTACTGACTGTGAGGGGAGAGAGAGAGAAGAAATAGGACATTACTGACTGAGAAGAGAAAGAAAAGAAATAGGACATTACTGAGTGTGAGAGGAGAGAGAAAGAGAAGAAATAGGACATTACTGACTGTGGGAGAAGAGAGAGAGAGAAGAAATAGGACATTACTGAGTGTGAGAGGAGAGAGAGAGAGAAGAAATAGGACATTACTGACTGTGAGGGGAGAGAGAGAGAAGAAATAGGACATTACTGACTGAGAAGAGAAAGAAAAGAAATAGGACATTACTGAGTGTGAGAGGAGAGAGAAAGAGAAGAAATAGGACATTACTGACTGTGGGAGAAGAGAGAGAGAGAAGAAATAGGACATTACTGACTGTGGGAGAAGAGAGAGAAAGAGAAGAAATAAGACATTACTGAGTGTGAGAGGAGAGAGAGAGAGAAGAAATAGGACATTACTGAGTGTGAGAAGAGAGAGAGATAGAAAGAGAAAAAAATAGGACATTACTGAGTGTGATGGGCGAGTGAGAGAAGAAATAGGACATTACTGAGTGTGAGAGGATAGAGAGAAAGAGAAGAAATAGGACATTACTGACTGAGAAGAGAAAGAGAAGAAATAGGACATTACTAAGTGTGAGAGAAGAGAGAGAAAGAAAAGAAATAGGACATTACTGAGTGTGAGAGGAGAGAGAGAGAAGAAATAGGACATTACTGACTGTGGGAGAAGAAAGAGAGAAAGAAAAGAAATAGGACATTACTGAGTGTGAGAGGAGAGAGAGAGAGAAGAAATAGGACATTACTGACTGTGAGGGGAGAGAGAGAGAAGAAATAGGACATTACTGACTGAGAAGAGAAAGAAAAGAAATAGGACATTACTGAGTGTGAGAGGAGAGAGAGAGAAGAAATAGGACATTACTGACTGTGGGAGAAGAGAGAGAGAGAAGAAATAGGACATTACTGACTGTGGGAGAAGAGAGAGAAAGAGAAGAAATAAGACATTACTGAGTGTGAGAGGAGAGAGAGAGAGAAGAAATAGGACATTACTGAGTGTGAGAAGAGAGAGAGATAGAAAGAGAAGAAATAGGACATTACTGAGTGTGATGGGCGAGTGAGAGAAGAAATAGGACATTACTGAGTGTGAGAGGATAGAGAGAAAGAGAAGAAATAGGACATTACTGACTGAGAGGAGAGAGAGAAAGAGAAGAAATAGGACATTACTGACTGATAGGAGAGAGAGAAAGAGAAGAAATAGGACATTACTGAGTGTGAGAGGAGAGAGAGAAAGAGAAGAAATAGGACATTACTGAGTGTGAGAGGAGAGAGAGAAAGAGAAGAAATAGGACATTACTGAGTGTGAGAGAAGAGAGAGAAAGAGAAGAAATAGGACATTACTGACTGGGAGAAGAGAGAGAAAGAGAAGAAATAGGACATTACTGACTGGGAGAAGAGAGAGAAAGAGAATAAATAGGACATTACTGAGTCTGATGGGCGAGAGAGAGAAGAAATAGAACATCACTGAGTGTGAGAGAAGAGAGAGAAAGAGAAGAAAGAGGACATTACTGACTGTGGGAGAAGAGAGAGAAAGAGAAGAAATAGGACATTACTGACTGTGGGAGAAGAGAGAGAAAGAGAAGAAATAGGACATTACTGACTGTGGGAGAAGAGAGAGAAAGAGAAGAAATAGGACATTACTGACTGAGAAGAGAAAGAGAAGAAATAGGACATTACTGACTGAGAAGAGAAAGAGAAGAAATAGGACATTACTGACTGTGAGAGAAGAAAGAGAGAAAGAAAAGAAATAGGACATTACTGAGTGTGAGAGGAGAGAGAGAGAAGAAATAGGACATTACTGACTGTGGGAGAAGAGAGAGAGAGAAGAAATAGGACATTACTGACTGTGGGAGAAGAGAGAGAAAGAGAAGAAATAAGACATTACTGAGTGTGAGAGGAGAGAGAGAGAGAAGAAATAGGACATTACTGAGTGTGAGAAGAGAGAGAGATAGAAAGAGAAGAAATAGGACATTACTGAGTGTGATGGGCGAGTGAGAGAAGAAATAGGACATTACTGAGTGTAAGAGGATAGAGAGAAAGAGAAGAAATAGGACATTACTGAGTGTGAGAAGAGAGAGAAAGAGAAGAAATAGGACATTACTGACTGAGAGGAGAGAGAGAAAGAGAAGAAATAGGACATTACTGACTGAGAGGAGAGACGTAGAGAAGAAATAGGACATTACTGTGTGTGATGGGCGAGAGAGAGAAAAAATAGGACATCACTGAGTGTGATGGGCGAGAGAGAGAAAAAATAGGACATCACTGAGTGTGAGAGAAGAGAGAGAAAGAGAAGAAATAGGACATTACTGAGTGTGAGAGAAGAGAGAGAAAGAGAAGAAATAGGACATTACTGACTGGGAGAAGAGAGAGAAAGAGAAGAAAAAGGACATTACTGACTGGGAGAAGAGAGAGAAAGAGAATAAATAGGACATTACTGAGTGTGATGGGCGAGAGAGAGAAGAAATAGAACATTACTGAGTGTGAGAGAAGAGAGAGAAAGAGAAGAAAGAGGACATTACTGAGTGTGGGAGAAGAGAGAGAAAGAGAAGAAATAGGACATTACTGACTGTGGGAGAAGAGAGAAAGAGAAGAAATAGGACATTACTGACTGTGGGAGAAGAGAGAGAAAGAGAAGAAATAGGACATTACTGAGTGTGAGGAGAGAGAGAAAGAGAAGAAAGAGGACATTACTGAGTGTGGGAGAAGAGAGAGAAAGAGAAGAAATAGGACATTACTGACTGTGGGAGAAGAGAGAGAAAGAGAAGAAATAGGACATTACTGAGTGTGGGAGAAGAGAGAGAAAGAGAAGAAAAAGGACATTACTGACTGTGGGAGAAGAGAGAGAAAGAGAAGAAATAGGACATTATTGAGTGTGGGAGAAGAGAGAGAAAGAGAAGAAATAGGACATTACTGACTGTGGGAGAAGAGAGAGAAAGAGAAGAAATAGGACATTACTGACTGTGGGAGAAGAGAGAGAAAGAGAAGAAATAGGACATTACTGACTGTGGGAGAAGAGAGAGAAAGAGAAGAAAAAGGACATTACTGACTGTGGGAGAAGAGAGAGAAAGAGAAGAAATAGGACATTATTGAGTGTGAGAGGAGAGAGAGAGAAGAAATAGGACATTATTGAGTGTGAGAGGAGGGAAAGAGAAGAAATAGGACATTACTGAGTGTGAGGGGAGAGAGAGAAAGAGAAGAAATAGGACATTACTGACTGTGGGAGAAGAGAGAGAAAGAGAAGAAATAGGACATTACTGACTGTGGGAGAAGAGAGAGAAAGAGAAGAAATAGGACATTACTGACTGTGGGAGAAGAGAGAGAAAGAGAAGAAATAGGACATTACTGACTGTGGGAGAAGAGAGAGAAAGAGAAGAAAAAGGACATTACTGACTGTGGGAGAAGAGAGAGAAAGAGAAGAAATAGGACATTACTGACTGTGGGAGAAGCGAGACAAAGAAGAAATAGGACATTACTGACTGTAGGAGAAGAGAGAGAAAGAGAAGAAATAGCACATTACTGAGTGTGAGAGGAGAGAGAGAGAAGAAATAGGACATTACTGAGTGTGAGAGGAGAGAGATAGAAGAAATAGGACATTACTGAGTGTGAGGAGAGAGATAGAAGAAATAGGACATTACTGACTGTGGGAGAAGCGAGACAAAGAAGAAATAGGACATTACTGACTGTAGGAGAAGAGAGAGAAAGAGAAGAAATAGCACATTACTGAGTGTGAGAGGAGAGAGAGAGAGAAGAAATAGAACATTACTGAGTGTGAGAGGCGAGAGATAGAAGAAATAGGACATTACTGAGTGTGAGGAGAGAGATAGAAGAAATAGGATATTACTGAGTGTGAGAGGAGAGAGAGAGAGAAGAAATAGGACATTACTGACTGGGAGAAGAGATCGAAAGAGAAGAAATAGGACATTACTGAGTGTGAGAAGAGAGAAAGAGAAGAAATAGGACATTACTGACTGGGAGAAGAGAGAGAGAAAGAGAAGAAATAGGACATTACTGAGTGTGAGAAGAGAGAAAGAGAAGAAATAGGACATTACTGACTGGGAGAAGAGAGAGAAAGAGAAGAAATAGGACATTACCTAGTGTGAGAGGAGAGAGAAAGAGAAGAAATAGGACATTACTGAGTGTGAGAGGAGAGAGAGAGAAGAAATAGGACATTACTGAGTGTGAGAGGAGACAGAAAGAGAAGAAATAGGACATTACTGAGTGTGAGGAGGGAGATAGAAGAAATAGGACATTACTGAGTGTGAGAGGAGAGAGAGAAAGAGAAGAAATAGGACATTACTGAGTGTGAGAGGAGAGAGAGAGAAAGAGAAGAAATAGGACATTACTAGGTGTGAGGGGAGAGAGAAAGAGAAGAAATAGGACATTACTGAGTGTGAGGAGAGAGAGAAAGAGAAGAAATAGGACATTACTGACTGTGAGAGGAGAGAGAGAAGAAATAGGACATTACTGACTGTGAGAGGATAGAGAGAAAGAGAAGAAATAGGACATTACTGAGTGTGAGAGGATAGAGAGAAAGAGAAGAAATAGGACATTACTGAGTGTGAGAGGATAGAGAGAAAGAGAAGAAATAGGACATTACTGAGTGTGAGAGGAGAGAGAAAGAGAAGAAATAGGACATTACTGACTGTGAGGGGAGAGAGAGAGAAGAAATAGGACATTACTGACTGTGAGAGGATAGAGAGAAAGAGAAGAAATAGGACATTACTGACTGTGAGAGGATAGAGAGAAAGAGAAGAAATAGGACATTACTGAGTGTGAGAGGATAGAGAGAAAGAGAAGAAATAGGACATTACTGAGTGTGAGAGGAGAGAGAAAGAGAAGAAATAGGACATTACTGACTGTGAGGGGAGAGAGAGAGAAGAAATAGGACATTACTGACTGGGAGAAGAGAGAGATAGAAAGAGAAGAAATAGGACATTACTAGGTGTGAGGGGAGAGAGAAAGAGAAGAAATAGGACATTACTGAGTGTGAGGAGAGAGAGAAAGAGAAGAAATAGGACATTACTGAGTGTGAGAGGAGAGAGATAGAAAGAGAAGAAATAGGACATTACTAGGTGTGAGGGGAGAGAGAAAGAGAAGAAATAGGACATTACTGAGTGTGAGGAGAGAGAGAAAGAGAAGAAATAGGACATTACTGAGTGTGAGAGGAGAGAGAGAAAGAGAAGAAATAGGACATTACTGAGTGTGAGGAGAGAGAGAAAGAGAAGAAATAGGACATTACTGAGTGTGAGAGGATAGAGAGAAAGAGAAGAAATAGGACATTACTGAGTGTGAGAGGAGAGAGAGAAAGAGAAGAAATAGGACATTACTGAGTGTGAGAGGAGAGAGAGAAAGAGAAGAAATAGGACATTACTGAGTGTGAGGAGAGAGAGAAAGAGAAGAAATAGGACATTACTGAGTGTGAGAGGATAGAGAGAAAGAGAAGAAATAGAACATTACTGAGTGTGAGAGGATAGAGAGAAAGAGAAGAAATAGGACATTACTGAGTGTGAGAGGAGAGAGAAAGAGAAGAAATAGGACATTACTGAGTGTGAGAGGAGAGAGAGAGAAGAAATTGGACATTACTGAGTGTGAGAGGAGAGAGAAAGAGAAGAAATAGGACATTACCAAGTGTGAGGGGAGAGAGAAAGAGAAGAAATAGGACATTACTAGGTGTGAGGGGAGAGAGAAAGAGAAGAAATAGGACATTACTGAGTGTGAGAGGAGAGAGAGAAAGAGAAGAAATAGGACATTACTGAGTGTGAGGGGAGAGAGAGAGAAGAAATAGGACATTACTGAGTGTGAGGAGAGAGAGAAAGAGAAGAAATAGGACATTACTGAGTGTGAGAGGAGAGAGAGAAAGAGAAGAAATAGGGCATTACTGAGTGTGAGGAGAGAGAGAAAGAGAAGAAATAGGACATTACTGAGTGTGAGAGGATAGAGAGAAAGAGAAGAAATTGGACATTACTGAGTGTGAGAGGAGAGAGATAGAGAAGAAATAGGACATTACTGACTGTGAGAGGAGAGAGAGAGAAGAAATAGGACATTACTGAGTGTGAGAGGAGAGAAAGAGAAGAAATTGGACATTCCCGAGTGTGAGAGGAGAGAGAGAAGAAATAGGACATTACTGAGTGTGAGAGGAGAGAGAGAGAAGAAATTGGACATTACTGACTGGGAGAAGAGAGAGAAAGAGAAGAAATAGGACATTACCGAGTGTGAGAGGAGAGAGAAAGAGAAGAAATAGGACATTACCGAGTGTGAGAAGAGAGAAAGAGAAGAAATAGGACATTACTGACTGGGAGAAGAGAGAGAAAGAGAAGAAATAGGACATTACTGACTGTGAGGGGAGAGAGAGAGAAGAAATAGGACATTACTGAGTGTGAGAGGAGAGAGAAGAAATAGGACATTACTGAGTGTGTGAGAGAGAGAGAGAGAAGAAATAGGACATTACTGAGTGTGAGGAGAGAGATAGAAGAAATAGGACATTACTGGGTGTGAGGGGAGAGAGAGAAAGAGAAGAAATAGGACATTACTGAGTGTGAGAGGAGAGAGATAGACGAAATAGGACATTACTGAGTGTGAGGGGAGAGAGAGAGAGAAGAAATAGGACATTACTGAGTGTGAGAGGATAAAGAGAAAGAGAAGAAATAAGACATTACTGAGTGTGAGGAGAGAGATAGAAGAAATAGGACATTACTGAGTGTGAGAGGAGAGAGATAGAAAGAGAAGAAATAGGACATTACCAAGTGTGAGAGGAGAGAGAAAGAGAAGAAATAGGACATTACTGAGTGTGAGAGGAGAGAGATAGAAGAAATAGGACATTACTGAGTGTGAGGAGAGAGATAGAAGAAATAGGACATTACTGAGTGTGAGGGGAGAGAGAGAAAGAGAAGAAATAGGACATTACTGAGTGTGAGAGGAGAGAGAGAGAAGAAATAGGACATTACTGAGTGTGAGGAGAGAGATAGAAGAAATAGGACATTACTGAGTGTGAGAGGAGAGAGAAAGAGAAGAAATAGGACATTACTGAGTGTGAGGAGAGAGAAAGAGAAGAAATAGGACATTACTGAGTGTGAGGAGAGAGAGAAGAAATAGGACATCACTGAGTGTGAGGGGAGAGAGAAGAAATAGGACATTACTGAGTGTGAGGGGAGAGAGAGAAGAAATAGGACATTACTGAGTGTGAGAGGAGAGAGAAAGAGAAGAAATAGGACATTACTGACTGTGAGGGGAGAGAGAGAGAAGAAATAGGACATTACTGAGTGTGAGAGGAGAGAGAGAGAAGAAATTGGACATTACCGAGTGTGAGAGGAGAGAGAAAGAGAAGAAATAGGACATTACCAAGTGTGAGAGGAGAGAGATAGAGAAGAAATAGGACATTACTGACTGTGAGAGGAGAGAGAGAGAAGAAATTGGACATTACCGAGTGTGAGAGGAGAGAGAAAGAGAAGAAATAGGACATTACCGAGTGTGAGACGAGAGAGATAGAGAAGAAATAGGACATTACCGAGTGTGAGAGGAGAGAGAAAGAGAAGAAATAGGACATTACCGACTGGGAGAAGAGAGAGAAAGAGAAGAAATAGGACATTACTGACTGTGAGAGGACAGAGAGAAAGAGAAGAAATAGGACATTACTGAGTGTGAGAAGAGAGAGAGAAAGAGAAGAAATAGGACATTACCGAGTGTGAGAGGAGAGAGAGAAAGAGAAGAAATAGGACATTACTGAGTGTGAGAGGAGGGAAAGAGAAGAAATAGGACATTACTGAGTGTGAGAGGAGAGAGAGAAAGAGAAGAAATAGGACATTACTGAGTGTGTGAGGAGAGAGAGAAAGAGAAGAAATAGGACATTACTGACTGGGAGAAGAGAGAGAGAAAGAGAAGAAATAGGACATTACTGACTGGGAGAAGAGAGAGAGATAGAGAAGAAATAGGACATTACTGACTGTGAGGGGAGAGTGAGAGAAGAAATAGGACATTACTGAGTGTGAGAGGAGAGAGAGAGAGAAGAAATAGGACATTATTGAGTGTGAGAGGAGAGAGAGAGAAGAAATTGGACATTACCGAGTGTGAGAGGAGAGAGAAAGAGAAGAAATAGGACATTACCGAGTGTGAGACGAGAGAGATAGAGAAGAAATAGGACATTACCGAGTGTGAGAGGAGAGAGAGAAAGAGAAGAAATAGGACATTACTGAGTGTGTGAGGAGAGAGAGAAAGAGAAGAAATAGGACATTACTGAGTGTGAGAGGAGAGAGAGAGAGAGATAGAAGAAATAGGACATTACTGAGTGTGAGAGGAGAGAGAGAAAGAGAAGAAATAGGACATTACTGAGTGTGAGAGGAGAGAGAGAGAAGAAATAGGACATTACTGAGTGTGAGAGGAGAGAGAGAGAGAGAGAAGAAATAGGACATTACTGAGTGTGAGGGGAGAGAGAGAAAGAGAAGAAATAGGACATTACTGACTGGGAGAAGAGAGAGAAAGAGAAGAAATAGGACATTACTGAGTGTGAGGAGAGAGAGAAAGAGAAGAAATAGGACATTACTGACTGGGAGAAGAGAGAGAAAGAGAAGAAATAGGACATTACTGAGTGTGAGGGGAGAGAGAGAAAGAGAAGAAATAGGACATTACTGACTGGGAGAAGAGAGAGAAAGAGAAGAAATAGGACATTACTGAGTGTGAGGAGAGAGATAGAAGAAATAGGACATTACTGAGTGTGAGAGGAGAGAGATAGAAAGAGAAGAAATAGGACATTACTGACTGTGAGGGGAGAGAGAGAAGAAATAGGACATTACTGAGTGTGAGAGGAGAGAGCGAGAAGAAATTGGACATTACTGACTGGGAGAAGAGAGAGAAAGAGAAGAAATAGGACATTACCGAGTGTGAGAGGAGAGAGAAAGAGAAGAAATAGGACATTACCGAGTGTGAGAAGAGAGAAAGAGAAGAAATAGGACATTACTGACTGTGAGGGGAGAGAGAGAGAAGAAATAGGACATTACTGAGTGTGAGAGGAGAGAGAGAAAGAGAAGAAATAGGACATTACTGAGTGTGAGAAGAGAGAAAGAGAAGAAATAGGACATTACTGACTGGGAGAAGAGAGAGAAAGAGAAGAAATAGGACATTACTGACTGTGAGGGGAGAGAGAGAGAAGAAATAGGACATTACTGACTGGGAGAAGAGAGAGAGAAAGAGAAGAAATAGGACATTACTGAGTGTGAGAAGAGAGAAAGAGAAGAAATAGGACATTACTGACTGGGAGAAGAGAGAGAAAGAGAAGAAATAGGACATTACCGAGTGTGAGAGGAGAGAGAAAGAGAAGAAATAGGACATTACTGAGTGTGAGAGGAGACAGAAAGAGAAGAAATAGGACATTACTGAGTGTGAGGAGGGAGATAGAAGAAATAGGACATTACTGACTGGGAGAAGAGAGAGAAAGAGAAGAAATAGGACATTACTGACTGTGAGGGGAGAGAGAGAGAAGAAATAGGACATTACTGAGTGTGAGAGGAGAGAGAAAGAGAAGAAATAGGACATTACTGAGTGTGAGAAGAGAGAAAGAGAAGAAATAGGACATTACTGACTGGGAGAAGAGAGAGATAGAGAAGAAATAGGACATTACTGACTGTGAGAGGAGAGAGAGAGAAGAAATTGGACATTACCGAGTGTGAGAGAAAGAGAAGAAATTGGACATTCCCGAGTGTGAGAGGAGAGAGAAAGAGAAGAAATAGGACGTTACCAAGTGTGAGAGGAGAGAGAGAAGAAATAGGACATTACTGAGTGTGAGAGGAGAGAGAGAGAAGAAATAGGACATTACTGAGTGTGAGAGGAGAGAGAAAGAGAAGAAATAGGACATTACTGAGTGTGAGAGGATAGAGAGAAAGAGAAGAAATAGGACATTACTGAGTGTGAGAGGAGAGAGAAAGAGAAGAAATAGGACATTACTGACTGTGAGGGGAGAGAGAGAGAAGAAATAGGACATTACTGAGTATGAGAGGAGAGAGAAAGAGAAGAAATAGGACATTACTGAGTGTGAGAGGATAGAGAGAAAGAGAAGAAATAGGACATTACTGAGTGTGAGAGGAGAGAGAAAGAGAAGAAATAGGACATTACTGACTGTGAGGGGAGAGAGCGAGAAGAAATTGGACATTACTGACTGGGAGAAGAGAGAGAAAGAGAAGAAATAGGACATTACCGAGTGTGAGAGGAGAGAGAAAGAGAAGAAATAGGACATTACCGAGTGTGAGAAGAGAGAAAGAGAAGAAATAGGACATTACTGACTGGGAGAAGAGAGAGAAAGAGAAGAAATAGGACATTACTGACTGTGAGGGGAGAGAGAGAGAAGAAATAGGACATTACTGAGTGTGAGAGGAGAGAGAAGAAATAGGACATTACTGAGTGTGTGAGAGAGAGAGAGAGAAGAAATAGGACATTACTGAGTGTGAGGAGAGAGATAGAAGAAATAGGACATTACTGAGTGTGAGGGGAGAGAGAGAAAGAGAAGAAATAGGACATTACTGAGTGTGAGAGGAGAGAGATAGAAGAAATAGGACATTACTGAGTGTGAGAGGAGAGAGAGAGAGAAGAAAT